>CAUYRH010118395.1:0-39211 GCA_963574655.1 Perodicticus potto
GCTGTCTCCCTGTGTCCCCAAGGGGAAGTTCCTGGGTAGATCCCACCTGCCAGAGATGCCTGAAGTCCTCTCTCCCCAGTCTCACCGTGCCCAGCCGCAAGGAAGCTGTTACTCGGCTGCCATCTTGCTCCGCCTCCCCAAATGTTCTTATTAAAGAAAGGAACATAGATTTTCAGATGTCTTTGTCTGAAAAGATAATCAGAATCCCTCCAATGATGTCACATACTCTTTAGAACATTTCTAGCCTGTGCGTTTTATTGTGAGGAATCATGCGCTTTGTGCACTTTTACGTTCTGGGCTTCTTCCATTTTATCTTTGGTAGAAAAAAAACACTCTGTAAATCACGGCTAAGACTTCAGAGAGAAAGAGTTTGAACTTTTGCCAATCTTGGTCGTGTACTTTCAAATCAAGGAAATGTTCTAAAATCAATATTTAAATAGCATATTTGGCAAATTGTCCTGCCCTGCGTGGAAGGGATGACATTTTCTGAAGAGGAAAGTAATGGGAACCAGACAGCAAAGTTCAAGAAGCCATCCTCTGTCAGCCAGCTTCCCTTTGTCGCAATATAATCCCCCGAAGGGCTTTCAGCGTCCCACACTTTCTCCATTACTAGTGATCCTCTTGTCTTCTCTTTCCACTTTGTTTCTGAGTGCATTGCAAAATTGCTTCCTCCATTTATGTTTTCTAGAAGCCTCTTCCCTGAAGTTTCTCGCTAGTTAATGGAGCAGTGTTTTTGCAATGTCTGGCCATTTTTATTTTTATAAATTCTCTGATGTGCTTTTCCCTTTCTTACTGATGTTTATTTCTCCCCTCTTGGCTGGGGGGACACAGCCTTTGATCTTCTGACCACTGTCTTGCACTGCCCACTTCTCTCACTGCTCTTTCCACTTGTTTCTACTACCTAGTCAATGGCAACTTTGCCCTTGCTGAATACCTGCACAAACCTTTCGCCTGTTTCATCTTTGAACTCTTTACATGCTTCTTGTATAACTATTAGATGCCATTACGTCAAATAAAGACAGAGCCAAAGGCAAATGATGGGTAGAATGACACAATCGAAGACCTGGTTATTTGGGCCCACGGGCATCATTTTTTAATTTACATTTGGAAAATGATTACGTGGGAGCTCTAGAGTGTTGGGACATGAGAAATGTGTCAAGTGTCCACTTGAATGACGACAGTGAGTTGTATCAGTTTCTCTCTTGTGGGAGGCATGGTACGATATATTTTAAAAACATGAATTACTTTATTCTTCACAACAGCTCTCTCTGACAAGGGAAAAATGTATCCCCATGCTAAGAAATAAATACAACTGAGTCTTAAAAAAAATAAATAAATAAATGTTAATGATTGAAAAAAAAAAGAAAAAAAAGAAAAAATGGAAGCACAGTGAAGTTAATACTTTACCCAAGATCAAAAAGCCAAGAAGTGGCCAGAGCGACTTAGATTGAGATCCAAATCTGCTCGATTTCACCACGTATGCTTAGGAGACTACAAAACCTTCCCAAGCATGTCCAGTGCTCTATCTACGCTGTCTTACCTGCTTCCTTGAAGAAATTTGTATATCTGATAGACGATGAGAGAGATTGCAGAGACTACGGCCAGGTGTTTCAGTGGAAAAATTGGCTAATAGACATGTGATAGAGCGTGTCTGCAATCTCTCTCCGGTGTCTGGCTCTACTCAAGTACATGAGATGATAATCTTCAACGTCCCCCAGGATCAGCACCTAATATTTAGAGTCTTATCATGTTGGCTCATGTATTTGGATTTCATGATTCATAGGAGATGAAGAGAACTTGAACTCTCGATTGCAATCTCAATGCATTTATCATGCTGCTGAGTTACGCAGAACGAGGCGCATGGCAAATAAACACCTCTTTCTGATCCAAGCCTCGGTGAGCATTTTTCTTGATGCTTTTGGATTCCTCAGCTAAGAAAATGACAATGTAAAGCATTCTTTACATTCGATGCTGTGAGCTTGAACAAAGGGCTGCGAGACTGCTGTGGTGTGAACGCTGGCAGAGTTCACAGAACAAAGGAGGGCAAAGCCCCCTTAAAATCACAGCATTCCGCTTCATTTTGCTTAGTGTTGTTATGTCAAAAGTCGAATTTGCTAGTTTGCAAGTGGATATAATGGCCAGTAGAGCTTCGGTTGACTGATTAGTTAGTGTGTATTAAAGCAAGAGATTGGGGAAAAAGCAAAGAACAGATTTAAACTCACATAACATCAGCTCTGTACTCAGGGAATTCTTACTTTCACTTACGGTTATGCAAAAAAAATTATTTTTATCACCAAAAAGTGATTCTTTTTAAAATTTGATGCCACTGCCTTGATTACAGCATTTTGTTTTCTCACTCCTAGTAACAGATCTGAGTAACAAGACCCTTAACAATAGCACCAACTCCCCAGTATATATCCAACACCCTAGTATCTATTTGGTTGGCTTATATGAAGTTTTGGAACTTTTATACAGAGGATGGGGAAAGGCTGACAGTTAAAAATATAACTCCCTCTGCAGGTAAGCACAGTTTTTAATAATACTGGGATTTCCCTGCCACCATCTCATCAGGAGCGCGGAGCGTCATCCAAGCTCATAGCCAAGGGACAGCTAAGGGTTTGCCACACAAAGTAATATGAAATCCATGAGCTCAATCCAGTTTTCTGGGGAGGGATGAGGTGCTTTTTCAGAATGCTTTGTTCTTTCTTGCAAAGCCAGGGGAGTCGATCAAATCTGTCCTACAGCCATGACATAGGAGTGAGAGGGAGAAACTGTTCCCAAGGAACTGGTTAGGACAAAAGCCACCTCACAAGTGGTTGTTGTTGAAAAATGAAGTTCCAGGGCAGCACCTATGGCTCAGTGAGTAGGGTGCCGGCCCCATATACTGAGGGGGGCAGGTTCGAACCCAGCCCTGGCCAAACTGCAACAAAAACCAGCTAGCCATTGTGGCGGGAAGCTATAGTCCCAGCTACTTGGGAGGCTGAGGCAAGAGAATTGCCTAAGCCCAAGAGCTGGGGTTGCTGTGAGCTGTGATGCCATAGTGCTTTACTGAGGGCAATAAAGTGAGACACTAAAAAAAAAAAAAAAAAAAAAAATAGAAAAGAAAAAAAAGAAAAACGAAGCTTCAAAAGTTGTATTTATCAAGATATCCTCTTGTAGAGCGATTGATTTATTTTTATTAATATATTTCTCAATCTCATTCCAAAAAAAGATTTGAAACACCTAGTTTTCAAGTAAAAGTAGCATAATAATTAAACTGTATAAATACTAAGGACGGACACTTAAAATTGGAATTTTAGACAATAGAAAAAAAAGAAGCTAAGAGAGTGCAATTAATTTGAAGGAGTTTGGTATTGGACATAAGGCCTCATGAAACAGAAAAGTCAGCAAACTTCTCAGCCAGGACAAGTAATGGGATGAACACCTGAGAGAAAGATGGCACCAAGTCACAGCTACAAAAAAGTTATACTAATTCTCATATGACTTTTGAGTATTAGAACCAGGTTATATTAGATATGTTTATATTAAACAAGAGGTATAGATTTATTACCTTATATAAAATACGTTGTTAATATTATACATACAATTGGTGCCAAAGAACATATACATAATACCTATAAGGGCTCTTGTTGGAAGGAAAATCAATCATTCCCCCAACATGTACAAATTGCAGGTAAAATGGATATGCATATGTTGTCTGGGTATACTTGACTAGTTAGTAATGGGAACTTCAATTCAACTTCAGAAAGTAATACATAGATAACATCTCTTAAAACGTGAATGCAGTTTTTGTCACCCTTTGCATAAATGTATTTAATATACATATATACACAAACATGTATTACTTATATGACCACAAGCATATACATATCTAATACATACACATTCATTTATAATATATATAAGTATATCATATGTATGTCTCTGTATTATAATTATTATAATACATTAAATGTTTAGTAATGTAGGTAGCTTATTCCATAGTATACGTTCAGTTATATATGCCTAAAACTTGAAACCCTAATAATTCGAGATCGACAGAACCTCTTCAGATGAGGTTGGCCTAGTCATCACTCATGCTAAAATTCTGGTAGGTGTTAACCAATTGCTTCAACAAATAGCATATTGCCTGAATGCCTGACATATTCTAGGCCCAGTAAGAGCAGCATCGTTCTTGATTTTTTGAAGCTTACATTTAGGAGAGAAGATATATTATCAAATTGAAAATTGCAATAAATATTGTAAGAGATGGGTTACAGATGGGAAGGACCATAAGGTCTACCAGGGGAGGGCGTATTTAAGCTGAGATCTGAAGCTCAAGAAGCATTCCTTTGGGAAAGAGGAAGAGCAGTCCAGGCAGAAGAAACAGCATGCAAAGTATCTCTGAGGTGGAAAAAGGGTCAATGTCATCCAGGAAATATAAGAGGACTAATTTTTCTAACGCATGGTGAGTGAGTGGCACCATGATGGTAAAAGTGACTGTCAGGGCTCAGGTCAGAAATGCCTCCCTTGAAGACCTAAGGACTTTGAATTTGGTTAGACATGCAATGAGACCACCCTGACTCCTGATACCTGTGTGGAAAATGAGCTGTAGAGAGGGAAGATTGGAAGGGGAGGAGACAGGTTAAAGAGATTATTCAGGATCCAGAGTGATAGACTACAATAGAGGTAGTGGAGATTAACGAAATGGGGTACTATTTGGTGGATGAAATCCACTGGGCTGGGCTTTCAAGGGTTCAACAATGACCACAGCATTTCTGACTTGAGCCAGTGGCTTCATTGTGCTGCCATTGCATAATGGAAAAGATTAAGCGAGAAATAGGATTGGTGAATAAAGACTGTTGAATACATGTTAACATGCATTCAGATGAAGATGTCAGAAACAGATGAGAGACAGGTATGGAGTGGGGAGGGTCTCTTGAGCTCAGCACCATCGACATTTTGAGTCAAAATAAGTCTTTTCTGGCTGGGCCTGGTGGCTCACGCCTGTAATCCCAGCACACTGGGAGTCCGAGGCAGGTGAATCTCTTGAGCTCAGAAGTCATAGAAGAGCCTGAGCAAGAGTGAGACCCTGTCTCTATTAAATATAGAAAAACCAGCCAGGCGTCCTGGCAGGTGCCTATAGTCCCAGATACTCTGGAGGCTGAGGCAGGAGGATCATTTGAGCCCAACAGTTTGAGGTTGCTGTGAGCTGTGATGATGCCACAGCACTCTACCCAGGGCTATAAAGACTTTCTGTTAAAAAAAAGTCTTTGCCATGGGTGCTCCCTGGGGTGTTGTAGGAAGTTTATCTGCATCATCCTTGTCTCTATCCATTCAGAGCCCGCACCCCTCCGGGTACAGTTCTGGCAACTGAAAATACCTCCAGATGTTGCTAAATGCCTACCGGGGGTGGGGGGCGTTAAACTACCACCAGTTGAGAACCACTGGCATAGAAATGTAATCTGGACACAGTGATCTAGGTGAAATTTAATATCACGAGAGTAGAAGAAATCACCCAGGGAGTTCAAGATGAAACTTGGTATGTCAAGATGTGTATCAAATCAATGCAGAAGCCATTTCACTATCTTTGAAATGTTTGGTAAAATATAACAATATTAAGATTGATTTCCTAACATAGGAAGAAAGAAAATGTTTAGGTATTGGGATAATGATATATTTTTTTTTTTTTTGCAGTTTTTGGCCGGGACTGGGTTTGAACCCACCACCTCCGGCATATGGGTCCTACTCCTTTGAGTCACAGGCACCACCCAAAAATAAATTTTTTTCCCAATGGAATGGAAATTAAATCAATAAGCATGGAGTGGATGCTGCAGGGGCCCAGGTACGGAAGGGGAAGGATTCAGGTGGGAGCTTGAGTTTTAATACCTATGCACAAAACCCAAGGCACAGATTCAGAGCTCTTTATGAAAAACTCCTTAAGTAAAGTTTAGATCATAGATATTTGCAGGCTTCAGTGAAAAGTAGGCATTAAAAACCTGCTCTCTGACCACAGCATTTGACAAGGAAGCTCATATTTGTCTAGCGTCTGAGGAAAAATCTCCAAGTAATCCAAAGCCTGAACCACATGCCCCTATTTTGGTTTGGAGTCCAAATCTGCAGAACCTAAGAAGGTTGGGATTGTCCATCTGAGATGGTATATCATAGTTATTCTTGTGATGCTCTTAGGATGCATAGAAGTAATGAACAATTTCTCTGGATGTCTATTTTTACTACTGTCAGTAGGAAAGACACCTGCAAAAACCAAGCCCCTCTAAGGGAAGGGCAAATTAAAGATTAAAATATAAAGAATTCATCTGCTGACCTTTACAGACACAATGAATAGGAGAATCATTATTCTAGACATTTGAGCCAATAGATAACCTGAAGCAGACTATAATGGTAATGCGAAAAATAATTAAAAATATTAAAAAAATTAATATGTAACAGAAGAACAAGAGGCCGTGAAAAAAAGAAAATGGGACTCTTGACATAATTGCAATAAGCAAAATTATAAAGCCAATGAAAATTAAATGATAGGCTATTGCTAAGAGGCTGCTATTAAAGAGATTGTAAAGATAATCTCTTCATGAAAGAAAGCAAAAGAAAGACCAATATGTATCAACTAGAAGTTCCAAAGGACATGATAGAAAGAAGAGAGAAATGGCAATAACTGAAGAAAATATGCCTACACATTTCCAAAATTCATCAAAGATACACCTTCCCAAATTGGAGGAAAAATACCACACAAAACATATATCACAATCCAGATAAATAATCAGTGCAGTACGAGTGCAAAGCAGGGAAATTGCAAAACACTAAAACGTTTTAGGAAGAGAGTATGCCAGGAAAGGGAGTAGAGCCAGAGGAGAAGAATATCTAGGACCCATCCTTTAGGAACTTCAACAATTTAGAGAAGGCAAATCAAGGCTGTGAGAACGTTTTAGAAATTGATATCTGAATTAGTCTGTCCCTGTGTGGTTTTGCTATTCATTCCATGCAAGTGGGGAACAAACAAACAAACAAACAAACAAAAACTCAGCCTACCTAAATTAACTTTTTTGCTTTCTGCACAGCAGTGGATACCCAACATGAAGATTACAGCTGTTCTGCCTCTTGTTAGATGTTTTAGTTTGATACTGTGACCCTCGGCCTATTACAAGTCAAATCAAAGATACTCAACTTCAGACCCCAAACTTTCCCTCACTGTTAAAAACATGCATCTTCTTAACTTTTAATTTTTTTTTTCATTTTATTAAAATGATGAGGAACCCAGCTCTACTGAATGAAAAATAAATAAAGTAAAATATGGCCTAAATTTTCCTGTTATATATATTTGAAATTTTCTTTGCATGCTAATGTATTTGGTAAATATTGCATAAGCAGTGGAAAAGGATGTATTCTCTGAATTGTAGAAAATTTGTACATTTCTGTTAAAATCATATTTACAAATTATTTTTTAAATTTCCAATACTTCAAAATTTTTGCTTTGGTTGTTCTCACCATAGACTGATAAGTGTTTAGCTAAAATTTACCTCTTTAATAATGTCACTATCAAATACTTCTTTAGTTTCTCAAAATTTAATTTATATTCATTTTCTATGCTATTATATTTGTCATGTGAATATTTTATTGTCATATTCTAACCATATTTTTATTTGTAATTTTCTGCATTATTTGAGTTTAGATATATCCTTGCAAGTAGCAAATCTCTAAGTTTGGTAGTTCAATTTAAGAGACTTTGCTTTTAAGTAAATCAGTATTTGTCATATTATTTTATTAAAAAGATCATTGTCCTTGGTAACGTGAATTTTGTATTTTTTCTTAAGATTATGGTTTTTTATTTGTGTCATCTGCCTAGAAAATTATGTTCTATTTACTCATATGAATACCAACTATTATTTGTAATTGCCAGACATTTGTATGTGAGCAGGGTCATAGTTCAAATTCACTGAGCACTTTCTTTGTGCTCCATACTTTACGAGGATTTGCTCTTTTAACCTTTATAACCACCTGCGAAGAAGGTGCTGTGAGTGTTTTTGATGTATAGACAAGGAGAATGAGCCTGAGAGAAGGGGGCAGCCCCCTGAGACATCATGAGACAGTGAAAAGCAGAGTCACATTTAAACTCAGAGCCGTTGGACTCCAGAGCCAGTGCTCTTAACCAGGGGCCATTTCCTCCCATCTATTAACTCAGTTAATATTCTCAGTAACTCTGTGAAATGATATTACCACCTTCTACAAATGAAGAAAACGGCTCACAGAGAAGTTAAGGGCATTGCTCAATTTCACACAGCTGGTGAGTAGTGGGCCCAGATTCCCAGGCCCTGAGGGGTGACTAAGAAGCTTATAACTTCAGTGTTTCCTTGGGGAATGACTGGAAAGGCAGATGTTTTATTCGTCTAGTGATTTGCCAAGAGATGACAAAGCATAATGGTTAAGATTCCAATGCAGGTGCCACAGGATGTCTGATTTGAATCGCAGTAGGCCACTTCTTTCCCAATGTCTCTGGATAAATTGCCAAACTCTACTGAACCCTGGGTTCTTCATCTGTAAAGTAGGGATGACAGCAGCAGTACCCAGCTGATTGCCTTGTTCTGAGGATTAAACGAGATGATGCATTTGAATTGCCTAGTGCACTGGGCCTGGCTTAGTGTTAACTTTGCAAAACCAATAGGGGCAGCAGGCCTCCCACCAGGCAGGCGTCCTGTCTCCAGAATCCCCACATAGCCTTTCTTCTACTGATGGTCACCTCTGTTGAATTCCTGCTATTCTGGCAAAAGCTTTGGCTCTTGCACAAACTTATTAAGATCTTGAGAGCATATATTCTTGGTAAGTACTTGATTTCAATATGTTTTTTTTATTTATTCATTTCTTTACCTTGAAACTTTTATCCCTGGAGTCTATAGGCTTCTCTTCATTTGTGTTTATTTAGCTTTAGATTTTCAAGAACTTTTATACTGTTTTTTTCTTAAAAATTTACTTAGTTTTTGACTGTGTTATTATTAAGGCCTGAACTTAAAAACATTAATTTAACTCATAAATTTGCTATCTGTCCTCTCATTTGGGTAAAACTGCACTTTTGCTCACGACTTTGGTTTGGATCTTGAATCTCAGAAGAATTCTAATCAGTTGAGCTTTGTGCTTATGGAAGGAATGTCAGCAATGCCTCAGAATGAGGGAAGGGCATTGCTGCTTCCACGGGTGGATTACCTTGGCCTTCTCAGAGGATGGTTTAGGGATTTCTAGAAAAACATCAGTCTTTATTATAATTCACTACCTATACTGACCGTCATACAATACCTTTGGTTAAAATAATCAACTGATAGGAAATCTGGTGTAGTGGAAAGAACACTGCTCGGAGTAGGGGTAGGGAGAGTCACCTGCTTGTAAAATGATCATTTTTGGATGACTTTGGCCAACTCACCCCCGCTTCTGTAGGCATTAGTTTCTATACATTGTGTGTAAGTGCAACTTTCACCTCTTCTAAGAGTATAACTTAATATTCTTCAGAGATCTAAATGACTCTAGAATAAATTTTATGTTCTAAAATTGTAAAACGTTTAAGTAATATGAGGAATGGATGCTATTTTGCAAAAAGAAGGGAAGACTTTGGAAGCACAAGGAAAATACTCTATTCCAGTAGTTCTCAACCTTCCTAATGCTCCGATGTATTTTCATTGTTACAAAGGGGTTGACACCCACAGGTTGAGAACCACTGCCAATACTTGAAAAGATTTCATGTGGAAGAGGGGAAAGAGTTATTCAAAGCTTTCCTCAAGAACAGAAAGAGAAGTAGTGGTTGGAAGTCATAGGGAACTTAATTTCATTCCAATTTGAGAAACTGTATCACATCAGAACGGTACATAAAGTCTGTTTATGAGGAGGTTTGAGAAGAGTCTGGTGAGTCCATGGTGAGGCGGATGAAGTGGCTGGACTCTAGGTTTTAGATCAGCAGTTTCTAAGCCTTGAAGACATATGCCCTGTCAGACACACAGTGGGAAAGAAGAACTGAAGGAAGAGAAAGATTGAGGGGATTAAAGAACAAGTATAGAGAGAGATCAGGCAGGATTGTAGCCAGAATTTCTCTACACCAAGTCCTTGATCCTGGGATTGAAGAATGAAACCACCACAGACCATGTGGATAAGCAAAAGGACAAAGTTTATTGACAGAGAAAGAAATAGATAAGGGAAGGAAAGGCAACAGAACCTCCAGCAGTGGAGTGGGGGAGAAGACGAGGGGGACCCTCTGTGGGCCTTTTGTCTAGGGGTCCATATACTGCCTGAAAACAGGGGGGTCTTGGGAATGCATGCCCAGAACATGTCACAACTGGCCAGGGGCTGGCAGGAAGAAGACAATTCTAAAATTAGCAAATGAGTGTATTCAGCAAATGAATTTGGTCCTGGCAATCCCTATCCCAAGTGAGGGAGCAGGGTGTGTGCTTCCCACTCCTGGAGGGACGCAGATGAGACACTGATCAGGCTGCTTTCCTCTGACCTTGCTTGAGTCCAGAAAATGTGGTCTGGACAAAAAGCCTGTTTTCCCAGGCCTAGGAAATGAGGGGATCCCTGTTCAGCCCTGAGTGGGGGAACCCTTATCAGGTTTAGGATAATATATTTCAGCTTTTTATAGGAAACTAGTATGTTATCATCACACATTAATCACTTATTAATTGCACATTTTTGGTGAGTGCCTAATTTATACATCAAATCTTACAAACACCTGCCTTCCCAGAGCTTCCATTCCCGTAGGGGAAGGCAGACAACAAGCAAAACAAATAACAACAAAGTATATTAAAAGATAAGGAGTGGAAGGGAGGAAAGAAGAGAGGAAGTTGAAAGAGATCAGGAGAACCAAGGGAGGAGTTGTACTTTTAAGTGGGATGATTCTGCAAGACAGGTGGGAAGGTGAACATTTAGGAAGTGCTTGAAAAGAATCAGGGGATGAGTCACAAGAGCATTCCAAACTGTGAGACCATCCATTGAAAAGGGCCTGAGGTGCACAGCTTTGTCCTGGGGAAAACAGGGCAGTCAGTGCAAGAGCAGCAAGGGATGGTATCAGAGAAGTAACCAAGGGCTGGGCCATGCAGGGACTTGCGTGCCACTGCAAGGACTTTGGCTTTTATTTTGCCTTATAGATTTTGAGCATAGGGGTAACCTGATTTAACTTCTTTCTTAATAGCATCTTTGGTTGCTGTGTGGAGGATAAACCCTTTGGGGCAAGGACATAGCAGGGAGGTCAAGGTGGAAGCTGTCCCTGCAACCTAGGGGAGCAATGCTGGGGGTTGAGACCATGGAGGGCGTGGTGGCAGGAAACAGAAGTGGTCAGAGGCTGTGGACATTTTGATGATAAAGCAAACAGATGGCACCTGGGAGTGGATCTACCCAAGATAGGGAAGAGTACAGGTTAGACCGGTTTGGGGGTGGCGAGGGGAGTAGGGAAGTGTTCACTCTCGCACATTTTAAGTTTGCGGTATTTTTTAGGCATGGAGGCTCTGAAAGAGAATGTTCAACAGGAAAGGTGGAAAACAAGGTATTTTATTTTCTCGGAACGTACGAAAAAGAAAAACAGAAGGATAGCAAACACTGGCAATTGAGAAACTATGAGAACTGAGAATTAACTCTTCATTAGTGACCTTTAAAAAACCTCTCATGGCTGTACTGGGGGCAAAAGACCAATTGCAGCAACTTCCAAAATGTGAAGAGAAAAACTGCAGATAGGATATACAGTCATGTGTCACTTAATGACAGGGACGCATTTGGAAAATGCATCGTTACTGTGATTCAGTCCTTGCGTGCACAACATAGAGTGTATTTACACAAACCTAGTGGGCTTCCTAAAAGGAAAACCCAGGTTGCATGGTATGGACTATTGTGATTCTAGTCCACACACCTGTTCAGCCTGTCACTGTCCTGAACACTGCAGGCCACGGTAATACCATGTAAGGATTTGCGCATCTGAACACATCTAAACATAGAAAAGGCACAGCAAAAATACGGTTTTAACATCTCATGTGACCACTATTGAACATGCAATCTGTCATTGATACAAACTTCATAAAATGGGCTTGGCGCCTGTGGCTCAAGTGGCTAAGGCGCCAGCCACGTACACCTGAGCTGGCGGGTTCGAATCCAGCCCGGGCCCGCCAAAAAACAATGACGGCTGCAACCAAAAAATGGCCGGGCGTTGTGGCGGGCGCCTGTAGTCCCAGCTACTTGGGAGGCGGAGGCAGGAGAATCGCTTGAGCCCAGGAGTTGGAGTTTGCTGTGAGCTGAGATGCCCCAGCACTCTACCCAGGGTGACAGCTTGAGGCTCTGTCTCAAAAAAAATCCCCCAAAACAAACAAACAAACAAAAAACTTCATAAAATGCAGTACATGGGTATTATGTGCTGAAAGTGGGTCTAAGATAATAAGAAACTAATTTTGATATTCAAATGACCTTGAAAGTCTATGTTTTTTACATTATTTGGAATTGTCAATGCTTTATGACTTTTATCCTTGATCTCTCCCTGTTTAAGCCCTCGGGGAAGACCTACACACGACAAGGAAGAATAATTAACACAGGAAGGATTTATCTGCACATTATGTGACCAAATCAATAGGAAAGTCAAACTTATTATTTATCTCATTCTACAGAATGATCCATTGTATAAGTTATGCATTTTCAGACATAATACCTATTGCTATGGTGCAGACTTTCATTATCACAAATAGCTATGTTTAATGATATAAACAATATGGATTTATAATTTTCTTAATGAGCCTTCTTTGCCCAGGGTTTGAAGGATTCATGCATGTTTGAAGTGCCTAACATGATAATCTTCCAGTTTGTCCTCCAAAGAATATTCTTATTTGGTCAAGAGAAGAGGTACACTTGAAAATGATTATCTTTTTCATTTCTAGCTTTAAAACTAGAAATTCCTGAGATTTTCATAAGAAAGCTGCGGTCCTGTCTGGGGCATATTTTAGTGATCCCAACAGAAAGCTTCAGGCCGCTCTCCTCTCCCTGTCTGGGGTCTGTCCCTGTCACAAATGATGGTGGGTCTTTGACTCACAGGACACAAAGGCCACATGGCATAGCGGATTTCCCATTATTGTGCTTTATGTAAGGGACTGTGTTCTGTTTAGGGGATGGTCAGACACCCCTGAGACTGGTTTAGAATCTACACACTTTTTTTCTTCCTGTCATACTACCTTTGACTTCTCTTGTTCTGCCTCTTCTGAAGACTTTCAGTCAATCTGAGACAGGTTATTTAGTAATCACACTCCACTCTCACATCTTCTCTGTCACCAGCCTCATCACCAGACGGCAGGATCAACAACAAAAATAGGACTGGAGAAAATGGGTAGGAGTGGGGGCTGAACAAAAATACGCAAATCCTGGGGACCAAAACTTTGGAACTGAATGTACACACTCAATGAATATAGGATCTAATTTCCGTATTGTAAGAGGTGTGGAAATACCAGTGAGATACTTTGCGGAGCTCTGAGAACAGCAAGCATTTGGTTACAGCCCGGTGCTAGATGGATGCTGCAGAAATTATATAGATGAATAAAATAGAGTCTCTGCCATTAAGAAATCTAGTGTCTTGTACTAGGTGGTATCTGAAAAATAGAATTAAAGCGTCAACTTTTATTACTTTTGAATAAAAGTAATTAGGGACTAGGTATTACATGAGCTAGGTCATGCATGTAAGCCAAAATTAGTTGAATTGGGGGCCAAAATTTTACTTCATGAAATGTCGAAGATTTTATCATTATTCATATTTTAGGAATGTCTCCAATTATTTCTCAGTCCCCATTGGAGAAAATGAGCCTCCCTTTCAGTCTGGATAAGAACAAAGATGTGAAACAACAACCATATACCACCTCTGTTCCTGGGCCTGTCTGCTGGCAGCCTCCAATCCCGCTCCACTGGAGGAGAGAGAAGGAACAGGCCAGGGTCAGCTCCCAGGGCACGGGGGCCAGCTGAGAAAACAGAACCTCTTCTAGCCTCGAGTCAGGCTTAGCAGCCACCTTCTGGAACTCCTAAATTGATGTCAGGATATTTGTCTGCCTGAGCTTAATAGCAAGAATAAAAACTGTGCTTCCCTTCTGGCTAATCAACATGTTTGCTTGGTACCCACATATGCTTTTCTTTGTTCGAGTATAGACACTGAGTTTGGAACCTGGAAATTAGCCTGGGTGTTTGTCATCAAGGTGACCTAAGTGATTAGGGATGAAAAGAGGGTAAAGGGTCTACATGGAGGTGGGAGAGATTTGTGGCCTTCTGGATAAGAAAGCTGGAAAGGGCCTTGAAGAGAAATAAGGAGTTTGGGGTGGATGTGACCTAGTTAACCACATATTTGGGGTTCCTGCAAAATGTGACTTCTTAACCTCGTGACACATGATCTCTATCTACCTCATGACATAAAGCAAAGATAACCATTGCCCCCTAAAACAAACATAATGATCCCTGGCACAGAACGATACACACCATAGTTGCCAGGAACATCATGAGACTAACAGACACTGTCACTCACTACTAAAATAACAGTTCATAACTACTGATATAGAGTAAAGAAAACTGGACTTTCATGACAACTGAGGTAATCCTCAAGCAGTGAAACCAGGGAAGCACACACAGGCCGAAGGGAACCAGTGCGAGCTCTGTACATAAACGTGGGAGGAAGTGGGATGAACGCACTGGTTCTGGTGTATTGTTTTTGTTTGGAGTCTCCTCTCACTCATGAGGAGACCCCTTGTCCAATCTCCTGGAAAAGTCTATGCTTAGCTTTTGCTTTAAATAAACTACACGTCCTCCGTTGCTGAATTGGAGTCCCAGCTGCCTCATTTTCCACTTCCCCAGCTTCTTGCTCTCCCTTTGACTCAGCCACACTTGCTAGTTCTGCCAGGAGAAGCAAACTAAGTCCACTAGATGACCCAGAGGTGATTCCTCAACTCCAGCAACAAGCAAAGTCAGGTAAGCATAAGCCCCAGTAAGGGAAATCTCAAGCATGTGCAACAGCAAGAGTTTATTTACCTTACTTATTTATTTATTTTTTTTAAGCGACCATTACATTTCCAAATGCTTCTACCGAATGCCTTTTAATTAGAGTAAATGAACCACTTGGTCGATTTTAGCTTTGATCCTGGATAACCTTTACGTGGTCTTCATTTTCTCCTTTTGCTGAGGATTAACCCATTCCATAAATCTAGGTACAAGGAAGAAATACTTAAAATCGTTTAAATGCATTATTTGTGTGGCATTTTCTTTCATAAGTGTTTTGTGTGGATGAAACAAACCTCACCATTTCTTTTGGAGATTTTTTTGTGCAGCAGTAAGTGTATTCCATTTACCTCCAGCTCCTTGACATTGAGCAAATTTCTATTGTTACTTGATCATGGGAGTCAATAGGCTTATTCTGATCGGAGTTTGGATTTCATCATACTTCTAAAATTTGTCTTATCTCAATAAATATAGTAGGAGGAACTTCTGCAGCATTTCACCAACTGGAATTAAATGTGATGACTTTAGCTTAATTACAGAGCTGCCTGATAAAATTTTACAGTTCAAGGTGAGGCTCTTGTAAGAAAAGCTAATCATGATGAAGGCTGCCCGGGCACCCTCCTTTCTTCCTCGACTGTCGGCTCAGTGCTGAGTTCAGTGTGATTCAGGGACACAATCACTGGTTCCCACCATTCTTGTTCATCTCTCATTTTCTGTAATTTTCTTCATCTGTGGTTTACTGGATGTTCTGACCTTGGAGTGCTTTTTATTTCTTCTGGATAACAATGTGGACGAGCATCTGCTTCTACAGTCGCTAGTGCCAAGGTCAGTTGCCAAGAATGGAATACAGTTTTCTCAACACTTTGCAAAGAAGCGATTCTGTACTAATGGATTTCATGAGAATATCTTGCCATTAAAAAATAATGGGAAACACGTTCACTGTTTGTGGAGATGGAAGATGTTCATAAATGATACATGTGCTTCTTGGATGGGCACAGAATTTCTGTTTCACCTCTCGCTTTCCCTATTCAGAGGTGTCTGCTTTTAATTTTGGAAAAGTTTCAGAGTAGTGGACAAAACAAGAAGGCATCTCATTTGGGGTGGTATCAGGAATCTTTGTAGTAGGTAAAAAGTTCATAGTTCTTTATTTCAATGTGCCCAGTGTTATTGTACTGATGTGGGTACTCCTGGGCGAGGTGTGTTCCAGGAAGTTAGGGAAGGATGTGGCCCCTGTCTGCAGGTTAAAAGTAAAGGGATTCACACTGCCCTGCTCACGGCCCACTGCCCATCTTTAAGAGGTGTCTGTGACTATCCTTCCTTTTCTTACACATCGGGAAAGACTGTAGGAGCTTGTGGCAAGGGACAAAAATTCTCAGCAGATTGATTTCTTTTATGACTTACTTATTCATCACAGCTTTGACATTTATTTTAACCTGATTTAACCTGTGGAAACATTGTTGGAAGATATACTAGGTGTTTCTATTGTTCTTTTTATCTTCCCTGCTCACAGACGCCTGGGTTATACAAGCAGCATGGTGATATTTTACACTTTAACATTCCCGGCAAGAGGATAGGTTGCTTTCTTAGAAATACTCCCAGGAAAAAAATAAAATGAATCCAAATTAAATTTCAATAGCCATGGGGAAATTCTTGTTTTTTGTAACCTTATTAAGAAATTTTATGAAACACGTCTATCCGCATGAAATGTTATCTTAAAATCGGTATAGGAGAAAGAATTTATAAACCAGATTTAACTTGGTAATTATGAATGGATTTTGCATGCTCTTAAAATGAGTTCTTGATAAATTCGTGAACAAATTATAAGAAGTCAAACTTCGTGTCAAAGAAGTTTCCTTTATGTGAACAAAATTTTTGTATTGAATATACTTACATAAACTGCTTTAAGTCATTTCTGAACTTATTATTAGTGAGAAATAAACTGAAATTATCCCCACCTAAAAGTCATGGCGTCCTTTTTAGTTAGCCTTGAAGATTTCATAATATTGAACTTGACACGAATAATCTGGATGTTTAAAAAGGCACCACACACTTTTTTGGGGTGGGTGAGTGGGGAAAGGGTCTCCCTTTGTCACCTGGAGTCTGGAATGCAGTGACGTCATCATAGCTCACTGGAGCCTCAAACTCCTAAGCCGAAGCCATCCTCCTGTCTCAGCCTACAGAGTAGCTGGGACTGAAGACACGTGCCACTACCCTGCTTAACTTCTCGACTTTTTGTAGAGTCAGGGGTCTCACTATTGCCCAAGCGGGTCTCCAATGAAAGCAATTTTCTTGCCTTGGCCTCCCAGAGTGCTGGGATTAGAGGCCTGAGCCAACGTGGCCAGCTGCCACTGCACATACTAAATGAATATCTATCTGTTTTTTCCAATTCTTCAATGACTTATTCAATTTATACCAGTTAACCTCAATAAAATTACATTAAGACAATATATTACAAGAAAGTTTTTAAAGGAAATTCATAATTTTTATAGAATAACACCTACCCTTACGCAACAAGGTAGTGAATCAGCTGTATTTTTTGAGTTCGGCAGAACATGAATTTCTAAATCTAGAGATGTTTTAAAATAGAAATTTTTTAACTGTAAAAGGTTGGTTGAATCAATAGGCACACAGTGAGCTCTGTGCACATGTGGGATTTAGACTTGGGTAAAAGCTTGATTTATAGGTAAGAGATATGGGGGGTGGAGAGTGCTGGTTTCCAGAGACTAGAGATTTTCATGCATAGAAAAATATTAACAAAAACTTTAAGTTTCCCGTCATAAAATATTTCCTTTACAAAGTCATGTTCTCTTATAAATACAATATAATTGCATTTATAATTTTTTGGAAAATGAAAAAAAGAAAAATAATCACTCATAATTCCACTGCTCTGAGGTTAACCACTATTAACATTTTTTTTGCATTTCTTTCCATTATTTTTCATTTTCCATTATTTTATGTTCCAAATGTCTTCTTTAACAGAACTTTTTTCATGCCAATAATACATAATGGACGAATGGCGGGGCACTTACTCCATGCATTACCTCATTACATCTGAACAAATACCTGTGGGTCGGGTACTATTTATTATTTCTGTTTTAATGACAAGGAAATTGAGGAAGGTTTATAAAGGTTAATTAATTTGTCCAAGGTCATATGGCTGATAAATTGCAATGCTTGGCCTTGAATCCAGGAAGCCTAATTTCAGAGCTCTTGATTTGAATGTTATATTATATTATGTCTCTAGAAAGTTTATATAGAGTGAAAATAAAATTATATGGCTTCCTAGTGCTATGGGAGGCTGAAGTGGGTTGATTGCCTGAGCTCACAGGTTCAGGACCAGCCTGAGCAAGAGAGAGACCCCATCTTTAAAAATAGCCGGGTGTTGTAGCAGGTGCCTGTAGTCCCAGCTACTCAGGAGGCTGAGGCAAGAGAATCTCTTGAGGCTAAGAGTCTGAAGTTGCTGTGAGCTATGACGTCACAGCACTCTACTGAGGGTTAGATTCTGTCTCAAAAATAAATAAATAAATAAAATTATATTTTTAGATAAAATGGTGCTATTTTTGTTGTTGGTATTAAAAATATATGTGGTAATACTTTATATATATTGATGTATTGGTCTAATTTTTTTTTGTATTGGTCTAAATCTTATCAAAATTCATGTTTAGCAATATTTTTAAGGAATATTTGGCTTTGTAACTCAGTTAAAAATATGTGTAGTTGGTTGCTTTACCTTCAATTTGACTACATTTTCTCTTCCCCTACATGATTCCTGTCTTTCTTTCTCACTGACTATGAATAGCTAGCCAAATAAATCAATGTATTTAGTGATGCAAAGATACACACTTTTTTTGGATACACACTTTTAAATGTCTCCTCTATTAACTTAAAAAGAAGCAAAATTAATCATTTCTTTAAAAAATTTTTTTTTCTTGCAAGTATATGCCATGATAGTGCTTAGAATTTGATTCCAATAGAAAATGGAAATTGGAGAATGGATAAGTGAATTGCAGTGAAAAAGATGTAACTTACAAAAAAATCCACCTGAATTGTTATTGCCTAGTTTCAAAGACATAGACCATTATTTGATTAAGATTATAATTTTTCTGTGAGTAGCTATCTGTTTTATATTCAGAACGAGCTAATAGCAGCTGCCCATGTAAACCCTTCAGTGCTTTTTTTTTTTTAGAGAAAAACTGAAATGCTGAAAACCAGGAGAGCTGCCTGAAGAAATCTGAATTTGAGATAATTAAGCAGCTGCCCATAGCTTTCACCTTTTACTTGCAATCTTATTTATTATGTAGGGTAAAAGCAGTAACAGTGAACCCTTGCTAGGTCAGCATACTATGAGTACTTCTGGGTTTTGTGAGTGATATGAAGAAGACAAAATTCCCCTCCTGGAGACAAAATTGGAAGCACTGACCTTTGGGATGGAGAACTAAATGGATATTAAAATGGGTATGAAATGGCACGATATCCTATGCATTTTAGTGAGCTCTACAGGTGTCATGGTGTAGGAGGGAATTTAGTAAGCTAGGGACAATTGATACCTGAAGATACCTGGCTCTGTTACTAACTAGAGGGTTATCTTTAAGAAAATAACCTTTTCTGGGTTGTAGTTTCCTCCTCTAAACATGAGAAGATTATATTGGTTGATCTCTAGTAATCATATTTATTGAATTTTTGGTGGCCTCCTAGCTCTAGCTGCTGATGAAATGACTGATGAATCAGATGTGGAGGAACCTGGGGTCAGCCAGACCATGTAAGAGAAAAAGGAATACTTCACAGGCTTTGCATGGTTGGTGAATAATGTGTAAATGGTACTGAGGAAGACAGGATTCTACATCTCATATTTTAATGGCCAATGCTTGACCTGAACATTTTTCTTGATGTGTATCAGGGCTTTTTTCCTTGAAATGATGGTCTTTAGAAGAAAGTTACACCACAGAATTTTATAAAGTATCCAGACAATCCCAGGTCTAAATGGAATCTTGGCTACAATGATTCTTAACATAACTTGTATATTCTTCAACAGGTGCAGGGGTAGTGTCTCAAATTAAATTGTGTCCCATCCAAAGACCCTCCAAAGAAGAGATGTTGAAATTTTAACCCTCAGGACTTGTAGCTGTGATCCTATTTGGAAAGAGGCTCTGTGTAAATTTAATCAAGTTAAGATGAGGTCAGTAAGGTGGACCTTATCTAATATGACTGGTGTGCTTATAAGAAGAGGAAAATTGGGACTCAGACAAAGACAAAGAAAAATATGTATGAAGATGAAACCAGAGATTGAGTGATGTATCTCCAAGCCAAGGAATGTCAAGAATTGATGGCCATCATTAGAAGATAGGAGAGAGGCATGGAATGGATTTTGCCTTGGAACTCTCAGCAGGAAATCATCCTGTGGATGACTCAGTTTCAAATTTACAAACCCAGAACTGTGTGAGAATAAATCTGTTGGTTTAAGCTACCCAGTTCATGGTAATCTGTTATGGCAGCCCTAGGGAACGAAGGCAGGAACAAAATTTCTTAATAGTCATTCATTTTGTCTTGGGTGATGGACCCCAAACACATCCTAGTAATAGAAATGAGCTCAAGTAATCAGCTTAACATTTCCTTCTTAAATTGAAGGAAAGTGTTGTGAGATACCTGAGCATTGTGGCCATGAGCTAAATGTTCTCACCCACCACTAAGAAGGGAGTTTTTTTTATTTCCCACTGTAAATTTAAAGGCTTTTGGTAACGGCTCATCATGTCAACAATTTGTGCAGTTTGCAAGATCCTCTGGTTTTTAATCTTTTAACACAAAAATGCAGAAGGCTTAACTAGTTCAAAGCTTAAAGATACAAATCATACCCAGTGTTGTGGATTCTGTTATACACATATATGTATGTGTGTGTTTGTGATGGCAAACAATGGTAAATCTCAAGTTGCTGTGATGAGACCTCCCGGTATGGCTTAGCAGCTTGTGTGCCAACTATGTGACTCTGATTGTCTATTACACCATTATGGAAGGCAGTGAATCATGTGCCCCTTGCTACCTTTCCACACCCACCTCTCTCCAGACATATCAGAGAGCATCTCTGAGGGATGGAATTTATCTAAATGTGAGAAGGATAAATATTAATTGTATACACTTATGTATTGGCACTGTGCCAAGATGCTTCAAAGGATTCAACAATATTAAAGGATAGTTACTGTCTTCCAGAAATTTAGAATACCCCACGAAGTAAGGATCAAGAGTGTAGATCCCAGAGCCACCCTTTCCTGGCTTTAATCCTGCTTTCATTTATACTTTCTGCAAAACACAGGGCAAGTCACCCTCTCTATGCTTTATCTCTTCATCTATAAAGCGAGGACAATGGTGCAAAATTTCAGTTCCAGAAGCAAGAAGTTTGGGGATCTATGGTAGAGTGGCCATAGTCAATAAAAATGTAAAGTATATTTCCAAATAAGAATAAATTTCAAATGTCTTACTATAAAAATAAGAAAGGTGATGTATACGTTATTTGGTTTGATTTAAATATCCACATTGTATGTCTATATCAAATCATCACATTTTTCGTCATAAATGCATACAATTGTGGTTTGCAAATTAGAAGTCATATTGATAAAAGTGAAGATGAGGATAGTGACTACTTCATATACTAAAGGAGCTATTCATATTTAAATTAGTCAGAGCTCTCCAGATAAATAGAATCAATAGGATATATATACAGAGATACCTATATATAAATTTCTATATAAATACATAGGAAGAGAGTGAGATATATAGAGTATTTCTAAAAACATATGAAGATTTTATATATATATATATGTGTAGGGAGGTCAACTATGGAGGTTCTACTATATATATATATATGTATATATATATATATATCAGTGTAGGGAGGTCAACTATGGAGGTTTGACCTCCCTACACTGACCACCTCCTTTAAGTTGACCTAATTTTCATAGACTAGACCTGCACCACATGTATGTTTCAGTACTAGGCCTAGTTCCTTGTGTTGGCCAATTTGTTACTGTTCCTTGGATGATCAACTTATGGAGGTTCTACTGTACATATCGAAGGAGATTATTAAGTTATTAATCTGGCTTATGCAATTATAGAGTCTTCTAAATCCAAATAGGCAGAATGAGCCATGGAGACCCAGGCACAGCCATGCTGCATTTTCTGTCTGAAAGCCAATATTGGAGATGAAATTTGTAGATAGTCTGTTGTAAAATTATGTCTTACTTGGGGAATCTTGGTCTTTCTTTCTATTTGGGCCTTCAGCTGGTTGGATGAAGCCCACTGACTTTATAGAAGACAGTCTGTTTACTCAAAAGTCCACCTCTGTAAGTGCTGATATCATCCAAACAAAACCCCACAGAAACACCCAGAATAATGCTTGACCAACTCTCTATACACTCTGTGACTCAGCCAAGTTGACACAAAAAATTAAATATCACAATGTTTAATGGAGCATTTAACTGAACAATGCATAATAAATATGGGTATTGTTATGCTACTGGTATCACTACTTATGAAATGAGTTTGAGCAACAATACTAAGCAACTTAAAAATGATTAGAGAACACCCTAATCAATTAATTGGTAATTACCAGTATTATTTCTAAGTAATTGCTAATTCCTGGTATTTTTCCTAATTAATTGGTCGGAGGAAACAATACTAAGCAACATAAAAAGCAAAGGATGAGAAGAGTAAATGCTAGAAAGCACATGGTAATACTCTGAAATATATAGAGTTCATTGCGTGCTAGACTTTACTATTTTAGTCTTGCTAACTGAGAAAGAATTAGGATCCTGAGCCAAGAGAGGAAGGCTTTCCAGTGAGTTGTGTAGAAAAACCTCCAAGTCAGGTTTTTCATCAACTGGGTTAAAAACAAAACACGGTAAACAGACAAATTTCTTTTCTTAAAACTTTGAGTGACTGTCATTCTCATTTCTTAAAAAGAAACATTTCAGTAAACTTTAAGCCATCAGATGTCAGCTGTGATAGGCAGAATAATGACTGCCTCTAGAAAAATCCTCATTCTAAAGCCCAGATCCCGTGAAAACGTTACCTTCCAGAGCAGAAGGGACTTTGCAGACAGGATTAGATTAGGATATAAATGATAAGGGTAGCGACAGCATCCTGGATTACCTAAGTGGATCCTTCTAATCACACAGGTCCTTAAAAGCAGAAACCCATTCCCTGCTGAGGTCAGAAAGCGATGCAAATACGCGGGCTTGGAAGATGGAGTAAGGAGGTTATAACCAGGGAATGTGAGTGGCCTTCAGAAGCTGAAGAAGGCAAGGAAAAGGATTCTCTTTCAAAGCCTTCAGAAAGGAATGCATCGCTGCTGCCATCTTGACATTAGTTCCCTAAGATCTGAGTCAGGCTCCTGTAAATTACTGTAAATGGTAAATTTGTGTTGTTAAAAGCCACTAAATTTGTAATAATTCGTGACAGCAGCAATGGGAAGCCGGTCCATCAGTTACTATACGTATCAAAGAGAGATGAGAGGACGTTTCATCAGTCCTACTCTGCTCTCTGTCTCTTTGCTTTTTACTTTGTTCCTTTAGCCTTTAGGTTTTTGTTTGTTTTTTGATTTTTTGGAGGTCCTTACTTTTCCTGTAAGGACTGAAAATACCTTTGTGCCTGATAAAGTAAAAATTGACAAACAGAAACAAAAAAAAATCAGGCAATATATAAAAGCAGTTTTGACATTGTATATCTGGCACTGAGGAATAGTGATCCTTGAAGCAAATGAATAAAGTGCACCCTGTTATTTCCCTAGTTTATGGCTCCCTGATCCCAGCACAGGCTGGGGTTTGCCCTCTGAGTTGAGCAGTCACATTTGAGAGTTTGGGGAGAGGCTGAGTCCTCAGGACGGAGCACTGGAGATGAGAGAGCTGCAGAGTTAGATCCTAGGAGATAGGATCAGGGCTCCCGTGAGCACCCAGCACCTGTGTGTGGCAAAAAGCTATCCAAAGCCAGGGAAACAACCTTCCGAAGGGATTAGAAGGAACAGTGTCTGGCTCTCACACGGTATGGGAATAGTTCCACCCGCCAAATTGGAGAAACTCATGATTGAAGGAGGGGTCTGCCTGAGAAATAGAAAATTATTAGCCCTAGACTGAGGAACACTAAAAAATCAGAAAGGCAAGACCAGAAAAAGCATACATAATTTCTGTATAACTTAACTGTATCCTAGAAGTCACGATGTTTGTTGTCTAATTGAAGATAACCAGATATGCAGAGAAATAGAAAGATTTGATGCATTATGAAGAGAGTATTTAGAAAATTGAAAATCACCAGAAACTGTCATAAAAATTATAATTAGAAAAAGGATATCAAAATAGTTATTAAAGCCATTCTCCACATGTTCAGTGTATTCAGTAGGAATATAAAAAATGACTCAGTTCAAATTTTAAGGGTAAAAATAAATATATATATATATTGGATGGAACTGGCAGCAGACTAAACATTGGAGAGGAAAAAAATTAATAAACTTAGAGACACAGTAGAGGAAACTATCCAAAATGAAAAACACAAAAAAGATCTGAGAAAATGAAAAGAATCAGTGAGTTGTGGGAAAATGTTAAGCAGTCCCAGCTACATGTAATTCAAGATCCTGAAAATAAAAGGTAGAGAGGCAGAAAAAATATTTGGAAAAACAATGGCTCCAAATTTGAGATAAGCTTTAGTACCACAGATAGGGGTCAATTCATCAAGGGGATATACGAATTTTAAACATTCATGTCTCTAATAGCAAAGTTTCCAAATACATGAAGCTAAAACTGATGCAATTGCAAGTACAAATAGGAAAATCCTCAGTGGCAGTGAGATATTTCAATACTCCTCTCTCAGTGACTAATAGAATGTGTAGCAAGAACGTTAGCAAGGATATAGTACACGTACATAACAAAACTACCAATTTGATTTATTTTACATTTGTAGAATACCTCACCCAACAAGAGGAGAATAAGCTTTCTTTTCAACTGTCCTTGGAATATTTGCTAAGATAAAGCATTTTCAGCCACAATGTAAGTATCAATATATTTAAAATGATTCAAGTCAACAAATATTTCTCTGATCCCAGTGGATCAAAATTAGAAATCAAAAACAACACGATAGCTAGCTATAAAATCCCCAAATGTTGAAAAACAAAATAACATACTTGAAACTAAACTAAGGGTCAAAGAAGAAGTAAACATAGAAATTAAAAGGTATCTTGAACTGAATAAAAAAGAAAACATAACATACTGAAATTGGTTTGTTGTCATGAAAGCAGTATTTAGGGTAAAGTAATAGCATTAAACACCTGTACAAAAGAGAAAAAGCTTCAAATTAGCGATCTCAGCTTTTACCTTGAGAAATTAGAAAAATGAGGAGAAATTAAGCATGAAGTCAGCTAAAGAAAAGAAATACTAAAGACCAAACTATCAGTGACATGAAAATAAAATAGAAAAAGTCGATAAAACCCAAAGTTGGGTTTTGATAATACCAATGGAACTGGTGAAACTCTAGCCATACGGATTAGGAAAGTAAAAGAGAACAGAGCAATTTCAGGGACAAGAAAGCTAAATTCACTGAAGATCCTATCACTATTAAAAGGACAAAAAGGAAATATAATGAAAATCTGTATGCTTACAACTTTGAGAATGTTGATGAATAGACAAATTATTTAAAAAAACAAAAACAAACTAATAAATCCTGCTCAAGAAGAAACAAGCTAGTCTTTACACATTAACGTATTAGAATTTGTAGCAATATTTTTTCTGGCAAAAACAATTCTGGGCCCAAATAGCTTTAATGACACACTCTATCAATATTTAAGGGAAAATATCAATTTACACAAATTCTTCCATAAAATTGAAGAGCGAGGAGTGGATCTCCGTTCTTTCTTTGAGGCCAACGTTAACCATATACAAATGCAAGAGACAATACCAAGAAGGCAAAGTACAGAACAATTATTATTTCAATTAACATAGACACAACATTTATAGAAGTTTTAGCAAATCTCATCTAACAATATATGAAGGGAGCAATAAGTACACAAGGATGAAGTAGTATTTATGGAAGGAATGCTAGGTGTATATAATATTTTAATATCAGTCAATATAACCTTGACTCAATTTGTGAAAAAAAATATGTAAATGAAACAGGTGTAACCCCTAATATTATAAAATTTTAACAAGTGAAAAAAATAGAAAAGGTGATTTCAAAATAAAATAAAATATTGCATCTTAAAAAGTATTATTACATCAATACATATACAAATTGGATGATATTCATATCTATTCCTGATCAAAACTGTCAGAAAATTAGGAGTGGAAGGGAAGTTCCTCAGACTGATAAACTTTTTTCCTGTAAGATTTAGGAAAAAAAAAAAAGGGTGGTTTCTCTTACCAGTTCTATTGAATGTTGTGGGTGATGCATCAAGCAAGGAAAAAAAAAAAGACACTCCACGTGGAAAAGAAGTGAAACTCTTTATTAGCAGATGATATCATTGTCTATGTAGGAAATCTGATGGCATCTACTAGAAAAAGTTACTAGAATTAGTGGGTTTAACAAGGTTGCACAAAATAAGTATAATAATCAATCAAAATTGTATTTCTATACTATCAACAAATAATCAGAAATTGCTATAAAAGTGTCATTTACAATAACCTCAAAACAAAATACTTAGGAATGAGTATGACAAAAGATGTGAAAAATCCAATATTCTGAAAAGTGCAAAACATTTAAGAAATTAAAGAAGATCTAAATAAATATAACCTTGATATATTTTTTCATGCATCAGAAGATTCAATATTGGTAAGACACCAAGTCTTCTTAAATTCATGAATAGGTTAAGTGTAATCCAAATCAAAATCCCAGTAAGGTATTTTTTTACAGAAATTGACAAGCTTATTTTAAAACTCATATAGGAACAGAAAGGGTCAAGAATGGCAAACAACTTTGAAAACAAAGAACAAATTTGGACAACTAATCCACTGTTTTCAAGATCTTTTATAAAACTTCAGCAATCAAAGAACATGGTGTTGCCATAACATTAGACAAATAGATCAATGGAAGATAAGAGAGTTGAGAAATTGATACATGTCACTAGGCACATATATCCTACATTTAATACCCAAATCATAATCCATCAAAGAGTAAATTGGTACATTGGACTTCAACATATTTTTAAAAATCTGTCTTTAAACAACTTGCCTAAGATAATGAAAAGATAAGCCATGAGGTAAGAGGAAATACAAAAATGTGTATCCAGGAATTCTCAAAACTCAATAATAAGAAGAATTAACCCAATTAAAAATAAGCAAAATATATGAAGATTTACAAATGAAAACAAACATATAAAAGGTACTCTTTAATTATTAGGCAAATGTAAACAGAATCACAGGGCAAAGTGACTATGGAAAAATTGCTAAGAAGTAAAAAGGCTGATGACACAAAGTATGGGCAAGGATGTGGAGGAACTGGAACACCCATACACTGATGGTAGGAATGTAAATTAATGCAGCTACTTGGGAAAACAGTTTTGTAGTGTCTTTAAAAATAACACATGTCCCTATCATATGGTCCAACCAATTCTGTTTCTAGGTATTTATCCAAGAGAATTATCCAAAGGCTTGTACACAATGTTTATAGATTTGTGATAACTGGAAACTGGGAACAACCCAAACATCTGTCGTCATGTGAATGACTATGCAAGTAGTGGTACATTCATACAATTTAACAATGGTGACAGCAAAAGGTAGTGAGCTGTTGATGCAAAGATCAAAAAGAATGGATTTCAAAATAGTTATGCTTAAGAATTCATACTTTATGATTCCATTTATATGTAACCCTAGAAAAGGCATGCTAATCTATAGTAAAGTGAAAGATTATTGTTTAACTGAGTGAGTGAGTGAGGAATTAGACACTAGATGTGATGGGCATGTACGTTATGTGGATTGCAGTGATAGGCTTTGTCATTGTATACATGTGTGACTCAGTATGAGCTGTGAGAATTGAATATATGGAAATGCATACAGGGAGAGTCCAAAAATATGATGCAAAGAAGATACTTACAAATAATAAACATCAATAAAGTAGGGAGAATTGTGCGGTGTGTCAGTCAACTCAAACAATCCATTCTCACTTGTATTGAATTATTTCCTATATTAAAAGTTTTATAATTTTCAACTCACCTTTTAATAATTAACACCTTTCTTCTTCTTTTCATTGGTTTTGTTTTTCACAATCTGCCTTCCATGAGTCTTTTGTTGATTTCTCTTTTTCCATGGATTCCAACAGTTGCAGCCCTAGTGCTATGGAAGTCTGCTTCTTAGGTTGCCATTAGATTTCTTTGTTATTGAAGGCAGTGGGTAATGTAATGGTCTCCACCTTTAAGAAAACAACCCAGTAAATATCATTTGGATGAAGAAATTTATCACAAAGCAGATGAACAGAACATCCTTGCTTTCAACAAACTCTATTAAAGGTATTTTATGTGATTGACCAGATTTTATATTAAGAAATGTAACATGTATTTTGCAGTAAATAATGATAGAATTAAACTTGTAATTGATAATAAATCATTAGGAGTAAGAGTCTTGATAATATCCAGCACTGTGGAATAATGACAGAGAAAAGTTATGCTATTTCATAACTCTAAACCTTGGATTTATTCCTGCTTTGTGGCTAACGAGAGAAAGAGTGCCATAATGTACTAAATCCTTTCTGCTCATTGATAGTGTAACTAGGACTTGTGTGAGAAATACAAAAAGCCTTTTATTCTTCCTGACTTAGGCAGGGGTGTGAGAGGTGAGGTGGAGAGAAGGGAGAATTGTGTGATGTGTCAGTCAACTCAAACAATCCATTCTCACTTTTGCTTTTGGCTTCTGCTATAGACAAGGAATACAGGGTAGAGAAATCCAAAGATGAGGCAACATAATTATAGCAATTCTCCCATTGGTCACATAAAATAGATCAGGAATTTTCTTTCCACTAAAAAAAAAGAGGAAATAAGTATAAAATTTATTCCTTGTGTGTATTGCTAAACATATAAATAAAAAATGTGTTCATGTAAGTTACTTTCATAAACTATTTTGTAGGGGATATGTGCTGAATATATAAATAATGTAGCAGTAGCTTATGTCAGTTTTAGTCAACTACAGTGGGTCTTATAAAATGTACTGAAGGAAAGGGGCAGAATCAATAATTTATCGACACAGTCTATAAGAAACCTGGAAGTGTTATTCTGTAAAGCACCTCATAAATATTTCATTATTTGTGGTCTGTTGCTTTAGAATATTGTGATTTGCCATTTATTTTCATTAATAATATTGTTTTCCCTATAGAATTGCTTTATATTCTCAACTCTAATCACTATCCTAGATAGTTTTGTCCATTATGCAGCTTAAAAACCTGTATAAATTGTTTCCATTTTCAGCTGTCTGTGTCATTATGGTAACTATCCAGGAGTTAAGTGTTTGTGAATTGTTTGTGGTATTTGGTGAAAGAAACTTTGGAAAAGAACAAATAACCCCATTTCTATGTGGGCAAGAGATTTGAACAGAAACTTCTCTGAAGAAGACAGGCACATGGCCTACAAACACATGAAAAAATGCTCATCATCTTCATCAGAGAAATGAAAATCAAAACCACTTTGAGGTATCATTTAACTCTAGTAAGATTAGCCCCCATAAGTGTAGATGTTGGCATGGATGCAGAGAGAAGGCAACACTTCTACATTGCTGGTGGGAATGCAAGCTAATTCATTAAAGAAGATTGGAGAATACTCAAGGAGCTAAAAGTAGACCTACCATTCAATCCTGCAATTTCTCTACTAGGTATATACCCAGATGATCAAAAATCATTTTACAACAAACACATTTGCACCAGAATGTTTATTGCAGCCCAATTCATAATAGCCAAGACATGGAAACAGCCTAAGTGCCCATCGACCCATGATTCGATTAACAAATTGTGCTATATGTACACCAGGGAATACTATGCAGCCATAAAAACATGGAGATGTCACATCTTTTATGTTTACCTGGATGGAGCTGGAACATATTCTTCTTAGTAAAGTTCTCAATAAGGGAAAAAAAATTATCCAGTGTACTCAATACTACTATGAAAATCAATGTATAATCTCCTATGTTAAAGGTGATGACTATAGTCTAGAAAGTAGAAGGGAAGAGGAGAGAGAGGGCAATAGAGGAGGGAGGAGAGAGGGAATTTTGGAGGACCTCACCTAATGTGCATGATGCAAAGGTATATTTCGAAACTATTAAGAAAAGAGTATAATTGAATAATCAGTTCAATGTAAGCATTTCACATTGTATATCAAATCAGTACACTGAACCCCATAAATGCATCAATGTACACAGTTATGATTTAACAAAAACAAAACAAAACAAAAAGATAAAAGCAGCAACAAAAAAATCCCTTCATGACCCATTCTTTTCCTCCCTTCCTCCCTCCCTACTTTTTTCCTTCCCTCCTTGTCTCCCTCCCTTCTTCCTTCCTTCCTTCCTTCCTCCCTTATTTCTAGTTTTGAATCCTGATGCAGTGGGATGTGGCTATTGTCCCAGCTACTCAGGAGGCTAAAGCAGATGCCTTGATCCAGGAATTTAAGACCAGCATGGGTAATATAGCAAGACCTCATCTTTTAAAAATAATTAGTTTATAAAAATATTGTTGCTTGTAATTTTTTAATTTTATTTTTTATTATTATTTTAGAAATGGGGTCTCACTATGTTGTCCAGGCTAGTGTGGAACTTTTGAATTCCAACAATCCTCCCACCTTTGCTTCCCAAGTAGCTGGGACCACAGGTACATATCACCATTCTGGCTCCATTTCTTTGTATGTGAAAATTTTAGATTTTTTTCTCTAAAATTCACTGTCTAATTTAATTGCTTTAGTTTTGTTTCTTCAATTGTGTTACTGATGTGCTTTTAATTTTTTTTTTATCAATTGTACTTGCTCTTTGGAAATTCCTTTGCTTCCTTGATCAAGCATTTGTATGATTGTTTTGAATAACTATCATGGCCTGGCATTTTATTTGGTGCACAGTTGCAGATAGCTCCAGACCTAGGCAATCGTTAATCTGCTTTTAGTCTGTACTAATTTGTCTGTTCTAGGCCTGATCATTGAGTTCACAAATTTTCCACCATGCCTGTACGTTGACACCACCATACAGACAACTTGGTAGGGTCTCATAATGTTTGTGTATCAGTGTCCCACAGCTACGTTCATGTCAACGTGTGTCAATGTCTTGCTGAGTGACATTCGGTATTGTTGTTGAGTGTTTTTGTGTGCCATTCTGAGAAAACAGTGCTGGAATTAGAATAATGAACAAACATTAATTTTCTTGTTAAACTTAGTCATAAGGGAGTGAAATCAGGAACATTTCACTTTCATCCAAGTTTATGGGAATTATGATAAGAAAATAGCAGTGTCCAAGTGGATTAAATGTTTTTCCAAGGGGAGAGAAATTGTCACTGAGGAAGAGAGGTCAGGGAGGTCAGTCATTACTTGTTAGCAGAACTGACAAAAACATTGCAAGAATTTGTCATATGTGTGTCAAAACTGTCAGCTATGCAAAGCATAGCAGCCCAAGCAACACTGATAGAAAAACAGAAAAATCTTAACTGAAAATCTTGGCATGAGAAACGTGTGCAAAAATGGTTCTGAAGGAGTCCCACTGATGGACAAAGAGCAGAGCTGAAGTTTTCCAAGATGTTTTGGAGAGGCAAGACTATGTTTTGGACCATGTTATCCCTGGTGATGAAACATGATGTACCAACATAACCCCGAAAAAAAGCATCAAAATGCTCAATGGAAGTCAGACAACTCTCCACCACCAAAAAGTTTTCATCAGTCCAAATCAAGAGTTAAAATGATATAACTAACATTTTTTGATATCAAAGGTATTGTTCTCTATGAATTTGTACCAACTGGACAAACAATTAACCAAGTTTACCTTTGGACATGCTGAAAAGGCTGCATGAAAAAGTTAGATGGAAACGATGTGAATTTCCCCCCCAAAACTCATGGCTCTTGGATCATAACAATGCACCAGCTCCCACAGCATCATCTGTGAAGGAATTTTAGTTAGTAAACAATTAACTGTATTGGAACACCCTCTCTAATCACCCTATCTGGCCCCCAGTGATATTTTTCTTTATCTGAAGAGAAAAGGAATATTGAAAAAAAGACATTTTGATGACATTCAAGACATCAAGGGTAATATGATGACAGTTCTGATGGCCTTTACAAAAAAAAGAGTTCCAAAATTGCTGTGAAGTGTGAACTATAGACACCGTCATCAGTGCATTGAAGGTGACTATAGTGATATTCAGCACTTTTTCTAGGATGAGTTAGTGAAGTTCATTGTCAGAGCTCAGATTTCATATTGTGAAAATTGAAAATGTATGAAAATTTCATTTATTTTTATTGATGAATAATATTTCATTGTGTAAACATACCATATTTCATCTGCCCATTCAATAATCGATAGAATTTTCAGTTATTACCATTTTTTTGGCTATTATGGATAATTTTGCTAAGAAAATTGCTATACAAGATTTTGTGGGGGGATCTTTTCATTTCTCTTGGTTATAGACCACAGAGTGACAATTTTGGGTCATATGGTAACTCAATATTTAATCTTCTGAGGAACTGTTTTCCAAAGTGGCTGCACCATTTTACATTCCTACTAACAATATATACAGGGGTTCTGACTTCTTCATATCCTTGCAAATCCTAGTGATGAATTCTTTTTAATTATAGTCATCCTAATTGGGGCAAGAGAGTGGTATCTTATTGTATTTTTGATATGTGTTTCCCTGAAAGCTGATGGGGTGAACGCCTTTCCATGTACTTACTGCCAATGTGCCTTTGGGAAATGTTTATTCAGAATTTTTTCCTATTTTTTAATTGGGTACTTTGTCATTTTATGATTGGGTTTGAGACTTTTTAAAATTAACGAGGGTGGCCTCCCTTAAGCTATTTTTTTTAATAGGAAAGTTTTAACCGACTTAAAAAATGATTTTCATCCTTGATGGAGAGCCTGTTCTATCTAAGCCTAATATATAATATTGATTTTTACATTAAGGTATCAATTATAACTTTGTAATTTACTTTAAAATCAATTATCACAGCAAAACACACTTATGCATATTTTTAAAAACCATCCTATCTTCTTTTTCAAAGATAACTTTTCTTGAGATGAAATATATACAGCATATTTTAGAAAGCAAAAACTCCTTATTACTTCATAAATTGTAGGGCTCGATATCATGAAAACTTTTACAGTTCCAAGAAGACCTTGGCATTTAGACAGTTGCAATATTGTTTGAGTAAAAGTCATTTTGCTAATGACACTAACTTTTTCCTACTCCATCTTGGTAATTTTCCCCTGAATGTCTTTGTAGGAATTTTAACAATGCTGTCAACACCCACGCCACGTCTGAATCCTAACAACTTGGAGTTGGCTGAAAATCATAGCAGGAAATAAAAATATTTTCTGTGAAACAACAGTATTCTAGCATATTAATCCTGCAGATCCCTGGAAAAACATGCTCTGTTTTTTAATGTGGAAGCTTTTGTAGAGTGCCGGGAAAATTAAAATATAGGTGTATGTGAAAATACTAAGAACATGATTTAGAGAAGGAAGCAGTACTACCAATTTATTTTTGAGAGTATTCTCAAAAGCTTTACCAAGACAAATTCTAAATGTTATTTGTAAAAAGATATTATTATATTCTTGGCGTTTTTCATTCATATGTCCCTTTCAATCTAAAAATACTACATTTCAAAATGTTTACTCACCACATATGGATGGAGGTCTCTTATTTTTTTAAAAAATTATGCTTACTAGAAGAAAGTGCAGGGAAAACTCTTGAAAGAATTGGCCTGGGCAAATACTTTATGAGGAGGACTCCCCAGGCAATCGAAGGAGTATCAAAAATACACTATTGGGACCTGACGAAACTAAAAACTTCTGCACGGCCAAGAACACAGTAAGTATAGTAAGCAGGCAGCCCTCAGAATGGGAGAAAATATTTGCAGGTTATGCCTTCGACAAAGGTTTAATAACCAGAATCCACAGAGAACTGAAACGTATTAGCAAGAAAAGAACAAGTGATCCCATCTCAGGGTGGGCAAGGGACTTGAAGAAAAACTTCTCTAAAGAAGACAGGTGCACGGCCTTCAGACACATGAAAAAATGCTCACTATCCTTAATCATCAGAGAAATGCAAATCAAAACTACTTTGAGATATCATCTAACTCTAGTAAGAGTAGCCCACATGACAAAATCCCAAAACCAGAGATGTTGGCGTGGATATGGAGAAAAGGGAACACTTCTACACTGCTGGTGGGAATGCACACTAATACGATCCTTTTAGAAAGACGTTTGGAGAATACTCAGAGGAATACTCTAAAAATAGACCTGCCTCTTCCTATAATTCCTTTACTAGGTATATACCCAGAAGACCAAAAATCACATTACAACAAAGATATCTGTACCAGATTGTTTATTGCAGCCCAATTCATAATTGCTAAGTCATGGAAGAAGCCCAAGCGCCCATTGACCCACGAATGGATTAATAAACTGTGGTACATGTATACCATGGAATATTATGCAGCCTTAAAGAAAGATGGTGACTTTACCTCTTTCATATTTGCATGGATGGAGCTGGAACATATTCTTCTTAGCAAAGTATCTCAAGAATGGAAGAAAAAGTATCCAAAAGTATCCAATGTAATTTGTAGCTTTTATATGAAGGCTATGACCCAATTATAGCACAAGAAGATGGGGAAAGGGGTAAGGGAGAGAAGGGGAGGGTGAGGGTGGGTGTAGAGAGGGTAAATGGTGGGATCACATTTATGGTACATCTTAGAAGGACAGGTGAAACCTACTAAATGCAGAACACAAATGTTTTCACACAGTAAATGAGAAAATCCCGTGAAGGTTATGTTGAACAGTTGGATGAAAATATTTCAGATTGTATATAAAGCCCGCACACTGTACCCCATGATTGCACTAATGTACACAGCTACACAGCTAATAAAAAATAAAAATAAAAAAAAGAATATTGAATGAACAATATATTGTAATTGGCAAACTCGACCTAATGAACATATATCAAATACTACTGTTAAGAGGTGCAGAAGTACCAGCATCCTCCCCAACCTTTTTAGGGATACCTTGGCACATTGACCACAAGCTGAAAAAGTCTCAAAAAATTCAAAAGAAGAAAATCATATAGAAGACTTTTTTCATTTCAATGCAATTAGGTTAAAAATCACTAACAAAAAGATAACTGAAAAATTCTTATTTGTTTAGAAATGAATCAGTACTTTTCTAAAGAACATATGGGACAAAGAAGAAATCTTAATGGACACTAGAAAATATTTTTAAATAAATTAGGATTAAATATTACATATCAAAACTTTTGAGTTGCAGCTAAAGCCATGTTTAGTGGTAAGTTATAGCCTTAACAATTCACATTAGAAAAGAATAAAGACTAAAAATCAATGAGCTAAGAATCTAGCTCATAAAATTTCAAAGAAAAGTAAGGCCGGTGGCTTGAGCCTATTATCCCAACTCTCTGAGGATTGCTTGAGCTCAGGAGTTAGACCAGCCTGAACAAGAGTGTGACAGTCTCTACTAAAAATAGAAAGATGAGCTGGGCATCATGGCAGGCTCTTACAGTCCTAGCAACTTGGCAGGTTGAGGAATGAAGATTGCTTGAGTCCAAGAATTTGAGGTTGCTGTGAGCTATGATGCCACTGGGCACTCTACCCAGGGTGAGAGACTGAGACTCTATCTTAAAATAAAATAAAATAAAATAAAATAAAATAAAATAAAATAAAATAAAAATAAAAAAGCAATACAAAGAAAGTGGAAATAAGGATAAAAGAATAAGAATAAAGGCTGAAAATAACTACTTAGAAAAATAAACCCACAAAAGAAGATCTAGAAGACTAATGAAACTCGCAGTTCACTGGCAAGATTGTTACAGGAAAAAAAGAACTAAAAAAAAAAAAATGAATGTCAGGAATTATAAGTTGAATTTTTGCTAAAGACCTCACGGTCTTAAAAGATAAGTGAATTATGCCAATACGTTCAAAAATTTAGGTGAAATGGACCAAGTCCTGAACTCACAGCATGGGTTCCACAATTTTTGTTGAAACTGAGACCCGAGCATGTTGCTCATCCTGAACTATATACTCTGGAACCTGATCTTGAAAATGCCAGATTGATGTGCTTTAGAGAGATAATCTTTTTTTAAAAATTTTATTAAATCATAATTTGTACATTGGTGCAATCATAGGGCACAATGTGCTGACTTCATATACAATCTGAAATATTTTCATCAAACTGTTAAACATAGCCTTCATGGCATTTTCTTAATCACCGTATGAAGACATTGGTACTCTGTATTTAGTAAATTTCACCTGTACCCTTCTAAGATGCACCGGGGAGGGGAGGGGAGAGGGGAGGATGGGTGGAGGGAGGGCAATTAGTAGAGAGATAATCTTAGGTCAAATTCAACTGGCGAGGAGGATGTGTCACACCATCTAATAAAATCCTAATCCGAGGCTTAGAGGCAGTAGGAGCAGCCCTCTGCCCTGCCCACCCCACATGGAGGTCGGGGGTGTCTGGGAGCCTGATCCCACCTTATACCCCCTCTCACATCAAATGAGGGAAATTGCCAGAATAAGCCAGGTCCAACCCGGGAAGTCTTTACAGGAGGCACGGACTCCTGGGGGACATCTTCCCGCAGTTTAACTGCATGTGCCCTGTTTGCCTCCACATTGTCACAACACACGTGGGGCCTTGCGCCGCTCCCGGGACCCCACCCCGAGCCGCCTCAGATCCAGCCATTTCCGGAACTGGAGTGCGTAACCGGACGCCACCGCACGGTGACAATCTGAAGGGTGGCAAGGGCGGGGAAGGACCTTCTCTCCGTTCTGCCAGCATCACACATTCAAAGCAGCCCGGGAGGGCTCAGCGAGACGACCCAGAGGAGCTTATCTGTGTCCCTCGGACCACGAGGGCACGTTGGCAACGCCGCCGGGAGGCGCTCCCCTGCGCTGCTGGCGGGAGCTCCACTTTCAGCCCCAGGTTGCACTGTCTGTACTGGGTGTTTTCAGAAGCTCAGCAGAGCAAGCGGTTTCTTAATGCCTTTTAGTGGAGTCTGCTCTTTAGAGTAGAAATTAGTGCTGAACAATGGGGTTCACACTTGGGGCTACTGTGAACCGGCAGGTGGAAGGGGTGGGTGGCTCTCACTGCCAGGCATTTTGCCCATGGAGGGACTATTTTTAGACTATATTTTATTTTCCCCAAGTACAGTGTTTAGACCACCTTGACGGTAGTTGGTCTGCTTTTACAGCCCTGTACTTTTTATTTGCTTCTCTACAGAGTCGAGGCTATTGATTCTTTCCCAAATGCTTACTCTAGTTACTGCTCCAACTGTGGTAACTTCCTCCCCCGCCCTTTAATTTAAAACAGCAATATGTGAACTCCTGCTACGTGCAAGTCATAGCAGAGCGCTGATTTGCCCTGTCTCCCGGTACCTGAGTACTCCAGCTGGTGGCTTCAGAGTGATGCGCGATAGATCTTTGCAGTAAGAAAAGCTGGCTTCAAATCCTGCCTCTGCTCTCTATCCACTATGGGCCTCAGGCGGTTACTAAAGCATCTGAGCTCACTTTCCTCACATGCAGGGGATGGACTGTAACTGCTTTAGTGAGCCTGATCGCTCGGCTGAGCTCTAAACATAAGAGGGTTTTTTCTTCTCTTATTAGCCCTCCAACTGTGCTTTGTGAACCTCCATTTTCTGCTGTGTAGGGAAATGACAGCTTGGCCAGATTCCATATCTTTTCACCAGCTTAAAAAAAAATAGGGCATTTCAAAAGGGCGTTTTTAGGTTTTCAGAAAAATTACACAAAAATACAGAGTATTCCCATAGAGCCTCTCTCCACCCCTACATGGTTTCCCATATGATTAGCATCATGCTAATGCAAGCTGGTATATTTGATGTAACTGAGGAGCCAATATTGACACATTATTATTAACTAAAGTCCTTGGTTTCCATAGGGCTCACTCTGGGTGCTATACATTTTATGGGTTTTTACAAATGAATTTGTGGCTGTGTTCACCATTACAGTATCATACAGAGTATTGTCACCTCTCTGAAAATCCCTTGGGCTCCGCCTCTGCCTCCCTTCCTCTCCCTGACTCCTGGAAACCACTGAACTTGTCCTTTTCGCCATAGTTTTGCCTTTTCCAGAAGAATTATACAGTATGAACCTGTACAAACTGAATTCTTTCACTTAGCAATATGCTTTTAAGGTTCCTTCAACTCTTTAGGTGGCTTCATAGATCATTTATTTTTATTTTTATTTTTATTTTTTTTTTTAAGATGAGAGGTAGTGACCTTTTATTCTCTCGATGCTGAGCTAAGAATTCCACACATCTGGCACATGGATTGCAAGGGGAAAAGAAGCACAGAACCACCATTGTACATGCCTCATGTTTTGGTATTTCATGTCACCCATCGCTTCATTTGCTACTGGCAGCTGACAATCACTGTGTATGAACGGCGGGTGTTGGTGCTGGTCTTCATAGAGCACCGGTGGGCCTCCGCCATCTTTCAGAAATGAAGCCGCTTTCCTTCCATTCTTCTGAACATGATCTTCATTCATTTTCTCCAAAGCTTCTATCTCAGCTGAAAAATCAGCTTCCTTATCTGCTGAGATATGCAGGACAGAAACAGCATTGAACAGCTCTCATTCATGAAGGGCTTCCTTAACTCCCCGTTTCTGGAAAAACTGTGAGACATTCCTACAGTCACAGAACAAAAACTCTAGGCCATGAGGATGGGTTGGTTCTACAGACTGACTGACGCCAATCAACCAGACCTTTCCAGCATGCCACAGCACGTTGTACTCGCTGAGGTCGGCATGGATAAGTGTACATTCATTATACAACTGCTGCATCAAATGAAGAGTTTGATAGTTGGCTTCCTTCATCTCTTCACTACTGAACTTTACTTCTTTTAATTTAGGGGCTGGAACTTGATCATGACCAATGAAAGACATAACTAAAACGTGTTTCTTGAGTAGTACAACAGTTGGACAAGGAATTCCAGCTTTCTGCATTCTTGTGAGATTGTGCATTTCTTTTTCTGCCCACATGCGGATGATCTTACGTAGTTTACTGAAGTGACCTTTAAACCTGAAATCATCATT
>CAUYRH010118397.1:0-12366 GCA_963574655.1 Perodicticus potto
AGGAAAGGAGAAAACCCAAATGTGTATTACAACCTCACAGAGCCCCCACCACAGTATGATTAAGGCCTGGGTTGAGGACCTGAGAGGAGTCATAGCCCCTGAAATCGGAATGCTGGTCCAGGCCAGGGAAATAGGAAAGCCGAGCCAGGTGACTCTGAAGTTTAATTCCTGCAGCGCCATGCAAAGATGCTGCAGCAGAAGGAACTGGGAGAGAAATTATAGGACAGATCAGAAATACCTCTGTGCCTTAGATTTTGTAGAAAATTTCTGTGAGGTCAAATGTGAAAGGTGAAAATGTATGATAGAAGGTACCTGAGACAGTGAGGATTGGAGCAAAAGAAATATCATGCTTAAAAAAAAAAAAAGTGGTGGAGACAGATTCCTCCATGGGTCAGCGTAAGCCCTGGAGCTAGTCTTGTAAATTAATAACCAAGTAAAAGTCATGAGACATAGTAAAGAACAACCCAGACATTAAAACTTGTGGAGAGACTGGCTTTCAACCCTTACAGAATTTAAAACCTTACTGGAAGGAGTGATAGCCATCACCAGAGCTAGCTTAATTATTCCATCTCCTCTCACTAATAGTCAGGGCTATACCTAGATAATCAGGCAGATGTCAATGAAAAAAAAGAAAAAAACACATCACACTTGTTCTACATGAAACACTACCAACTCCTGCAGGAGCAAGCAGGTACTGAGACCCCAAATTAAAATATATGCAGTCTCAAAGAGGGGAGAATGAGAGAAGATACCCAGAAGAAGTAAGCTCTGAGAGAACAGAGGTCTTCTCAAGAGACCCCAAGGATACACCTGCGAGGTCCTCCTGGTGGTGCCTCAGCTCTTAGGAATTTGTAGAAACTTAACTTCCTGGGACCTGGAAACTAATGCTTGCTTGCTTCTGTAAAAGCTTGTGGTTCTGTAAAAGTCCAGGCTGCTTCTCCAGCTTGATTCAAACTGCGCAATGAGAAAGGTACCAGTGAGCGAGAAATTTTTACCTGTGATAAAAAGGAGTGGTCTGGGGTGGCGCCTGTGGCTCAGTGGGTAGGGCGCCAGCCCATATACCCAGGGTGGCGGGTTCAAACCTGGCCCCTGCTAGCGGGTGTTGTGGCGGGCGCCTGTAGTCCCGGCTACTCTGGAGACTGAGACAACAGAATCGTTTAAGCCCAAGAGTTGGAGGTTGCTGTGAGCTGTGACGCCACCGCAATCTCCTGAGGGCCACTGAATGAGACTCTTGTCTCAAAAAAAAAAAAGAGTAGACTGAGCCAGTCAGGGAGCATGGCCATTTTGAGTGCTATGACTCCACCGGCTGGAATGAAGCTCTTAGCAGTGTGTTTGGGGGTTCTTTCTCTTCTTTGGGTCTTATCTTCCTGCAAAATAATAATCGACCATCCTTATGCTCGGTCCTTCCCCCCAAGAAAACAAAAACAAACCCTCAACTTTCCACTACAGCTATAGGCTAAGGGAGTTCTAGGGATTCCTTTCCTAAAGCTCCAGTTATGTTGGAAGCGAAGAAGGGATGGCTGTAAGCTTCAACTCTGAATTGCCAAACATCAAAATGTAGCTGGATTCTTTTGTTACAGATGATGAGATCACTTTTAAGTGTCTGCATTTGTAAACAAGACCATAACTCCAAGAGTGACCTCGCAGCCTCATGCTAAGGTTAGGGGGGCACCTGACCCTCAGGCGTGGCATGGGCGCCCCACCTGTCCCCAGCTCTGGACAAAGGGCCTCACTTGATCTGGAAATTGAGTCTGTAATGCCCTGCGGGTACTTTTGTCCCCGAGCTCAGAAGGAGCTACAGACACACACCAATGTCAGAGCTGTTCTGGAAAACGTTCCGCGTCAATGAAAACACCTGCAGCAGACACAGATACCCTGCCCTCGAGAGAGTGGAGGGTGGGCTCAGTTATGCTACTTCCGGCCTGGCTGTCCATCAGGCAAAGGAGCCGGGACCCTATTCGCTGGTTGTCCAATCAAAGGCGCCGCGGGGAAGGCGGAGGCGGGGGCTACGCCGTGCTTCGGCCAGGACGTCGCCGACAGCTCCGCGCCTCTTAGCCGCGGAAGGGCCTCAGGTGGCGCTGGGCTTGTGAGGTCCGCGGGACCCGTGGACACGATGCCGAGTCACCCTGAGAGCCGGGAAATGGTGAGTGTGCTGGACCGGGGTCCCCAAGCCGGGAGGAGGAGCTGCTTGGAACCGGCCGGAACCGGCTGTGGCAGGACTCGGGCATCACCGCGGTCCGCGCCGGAGGCTGCGGACCTGAGTCGCGGCCGGCGCGACTCCGCCTTCGGTCCCTGCGGCCCGCACCGGGGCGTCCCGTTAGGTCCCAGCGCGGCGACCTCGGCCCGGCCCCGGAGCCCGCTCTGGGCAGTTCCGCAGCCGCAGGCCGCGATGTCCCCAGATCGTGCGGTGACGGCGGGGGGGGGGGTCGTCGGGGGAGGGTCGTGACTCGATGTGGGGGGGGCCGTGCGTGGGAGGGGCTGTAGTCTGTGGGCCCCCGGTCCCTTTTGTCTCCCTAAAGATCTGTTTCCCAAATGTGTGGGAAGCAAGGTCTCCTGTCTACGACCGTGTCCCCCAGACTAGCTTTTCCTGGGGCTAATCATGAATGTCTGAATTCCCAGATCCCTCCCGCATTCCCAAAGTGCAGCCTTCCTCTCTCCACTTCACGACGTCATCGTCTAACTGTCCTCAGTTTTGCATTTCGGTCAGGGCGGTATTTCAATTATTTTCCACAGAGGAATGAATGGTACACAAGATTTATGGTTTTAGATATTTACATGACAGCAAAGCAGAATGTAAGCACCTGGGGCTACGTCGTGTAAAAGTTGTGTAAAATGCTCTTGTCTCTCCTCTGGTATCTTTCCTGGGACCTGACATCTTCTGGGAACTCTGGGTTGAGGTTCCTTTCTGGCAGTTTCCCTGGGTGATCTGTCCTTTCACATTTCCATGTCAGCGCTGCCCCTCACTGGGTTTGTCACCTTGAAAAATATGTGTACTTTCTGGAGTCTTATTTTTTCTATAAATGTAAAACGTATATAATCAAAAGATCTTGACAGAGGATGTAAAAGAGGTGACTTTCAGAAAAAATAAAACATCCCAGTATTACATTGCATTTGTTAAAAATTCTCATTTCTGTTTTATCTCCTTCCGTGAGGGTGTGTAGTCCGGTCTGTTCTTTCCTTTTAGGTGATTTCAGTTTTGTTTTTAAATCTTTTAAAAAAAATTATTCATTTTTTATTTTAGCCAGGAATCAAAAAGCAACTTTGGGTGATTTCAAATGGAATTAGGAGGCTTTGATTCACAACAATTATTTAAAAAGGATTGTTTACCAAGCTCTTTCTTGCCATGGAAATGATAATTGACTGACATCTTCGTTTTCTGAAATAGATTATCTGCTTGTGGGTTTTCTCTTTGAGCTAAAAAAAGTGTTTTACAACTTTTCTTCCCTTTTTTATAGGTGAATGTTGGGTTTGAGTGATTTTGCAGATTTCATCCAACACTGTGTTTGTTCTGTTGAAGTGACTGTGCTGGAGGATTGCTTGAGGTCAGGAGTCTGAATCTTACCGGGGCAATACAGCAAGACTCCATCTCTACAAAAACATTAACCAGATATGGTGGTGGGTCCCTTTGGTCCCAGCTACTGAGGAAGCTGAGGTGTGAGGGTAACTTAAACCCAGGAGGTTTTGGGTTAGCGTTCTTTTTTGAAACCGGGATCTTGATGTGTTGATCAGGCTGGTCTTGAATGCTTTTCCTCAAGAGTTCCTCCCACTTCAGCTTCCCAAAGTGCTGGGATTACAGGCATGAGCCACTTACCCAGCAATGCCCAGGAGTTTGAAGCTGCAGTGAGCTGGGTGACAGGGGGAGACCCTGTCTCTAAAGAAGTGAATGAAGAAATGAGTGAACAAACAAAATTATGCTTGTCAGTGCTGGTCCAAGCCACTTGACTCTGAGGCCAATGTTCGGACCTGCAGAGGGAGGCTCTGTTGAGTCTCCTGGGGAGCCTGCCCTGCAGGTATCCCAGCCACTCACACCTACTGTGGGAGGAGCCCTTTGAACTGAGAGAAGCTGCAGAGCATAAGCTGCAGAAGCTGGAGATCCACATGCATCTTGAGGGGTTGGGTGGGAGGACTGATACCCTTGCTGAGATTGTAATTGTGGCTTCCTTGGTCCTATTTTTAGATATAGGTTTGAGTTTTGCATATGTTGCATATGTGCACTCAGTGTAATTTTTCTACATAGAGAAATTTGTCAATGTCAGGAGGTTTGTCTCCTGGACTCAGGGCTAATGAATTGGGAGTTCATTTGTCTCAGAAACTTAATCCAAGTCCAGCTGAGAGTTTCTCACTTGTGAGAATTGAAGGGACAATTTCCCTGTCACCAGGGGAAAGGAGGGCATGTGGAGCTCCCAGAGTTCATTCCTATGGTTGCTAAAGTACCCCTGTCCTCCATCTCTGGAGACTGACCCACTCTAGGGGTTATACTTCAATAGGGAGGGTGTAGACCGCAAGCTTGTATATGTGTTTAACATCCTGAATATGGTTCTTCCTTCTGAACTGTTGGGAAGCAGGCTGCTTATTTGAGGTGATGAGAATATTTGGTTTTTATTTTTGCTTTGGAGTCCTTTGTCTGTTAAATGCTGCAACAATTTAATTCTAATTTCTGTTAACACTTTGTAATTTTACTCTGTGTGTGAATGTGTAAGCTTTTTAGTTTCTTGGATTTGAAAATTTTAGTTGATTGAAAGATATGATATGGCAAGAAAATCCTAGAACTAAATAGAATATTCATTCCTTTTAGTTAAGAGAACATCAAGATAAGAGGCGAGTGTATTTGTGTTCTCAGGTTCATTTTTTCATCTTTAGCTCAGTTTTTGTATGTGCATATCCTAAAATACTTTGAAATTTAAAGGACTATACTATTCCTATTGCAAATGGATTCCCATTTTTACTAATAAGAGGAAAATACAAGGTGGACGCAGTGGCTCATGCCTGCAATCCTAGCACTCTGGGAGACTGAGGTGGATGGATTGTTGGAGCTCACAAGTTTGAGACCAGCTTGAGTCAGAGCGAGACTCCATCTCTAAAAATAGCCTGGGCATTGTGGCGGGTGCCTGTAGTTCCAGCTACTCAGGAGGCTGAGGCAAGAGAATCACTTAAGCCCACGAGTTTGAGGTTGCTGTGAGCTGTGATGCTATGGCTCCCTACCAAGGGCAACAAAGTGAGACTCTATCTTTAAAAAAAAAAAAAAGAAAGAAAATACAATTAAATTTCCCTGTTACTTGACATGAGGAAAACTACTGAAACCTTATATCCTTGAAAATCCTAATATATTTAAGAAATTAAGCCCAAACTCTAATACATTATAATATATTATTCCTGATAATACCTCCAGTGTGAGATGGTGGAAGGACATGCTGTGATGCAGCTTGTCATAGATAGACATCTGAAAGTCTTCATTTTTGTGGTTTGCACTTTGATAACTGTTAGTGTTTAAAGGATTCTTAGAATGGTTTCCTATGTAGAGAGTTGTAAATTTAAAAAAGCAACAGCAAATTAATGAAAAATAAAGATTATTAAGCAGTAAAATATTATTTATAACAATACTTAATATTATTAAATAATACTGTATTTTATAGTATTATTAATATATTATTTTAATACTATATTATATTATTTACTATATTGATAGTAAATTTATTTATTAGAAAGAATTAATGAATGTGGAGGTTCAAAAAAAATCTACAGGGCGGTGCCTGTGGCTCAAAAGAGTAGGGCACAGGCCCCATATACCAGAGGTGACAGGTTCAAACCTGGCCCTGGCCCAAAAAAAAGGAAAAAAAAAAATCTACAACAGTAAAGTTTAACTTGAGGACTCAGTGCCAACATATCTGGGTCCACTCCAGTGCTCTTGCCCCAGCAATGTACAAATACCCACTTTTGATAATTTTTTAAGCATCCCATCCCAAAAAACAAGCATTTGCAAATGTGTGTTTTTCTTACTCGGGTTCTGAGTTCTTACTCAGAACATCTTGTAGTGAGTAGTCAGATTCACATATTTTGATTTTTGGCTATTGGCATCACAAGCCTCACCCTTTCCTCTTCCTGTGCTGCACACCTGGACAAGCTGTAAAGGGCTGGGGGCAGGAGATTCAAACCACAGAAGCCTCTGCCCTTGAGCAGGATCTTTCTGGTAGCCTAATCCCTCAATCATAGTAAAAACTCATGGTAGGCTACTTTCCCTGCTCTCTGCTTGAGAGGCCTGCCTGTGTTCTTCCAAGACTTCAACTGTGTGAGTAGTAAGTCTTTGCATACCCTTTCATTATCTGTTCTCCATGCCATCACCTGTGTCCTTATTGGAGCCACACCTCCTCCAGACCATAGGAATTGGTGCTGTGAGTATGTGTCCAGACATTGACCGCCACCACGTGTGTCTGTGTTCTCTTCTCTGACTTGCCAGTCTGCTTCACTCCTGATGGCTGCCGCTTTGAGCTCTGTTTCTGTGTTGCATAATGAGCCCTAAAGTCTGGCTTCTATGTTCAGCCTACTGGAGTTGGCAGTTTTGATAGTTTCTTGGCTTTAACAGGAAGATAGAATTAGGACCCTCTGTACGGTGGTCCTGGGTTGTGTATCTCTGTCCACACCTATCTGTGTATTTTAGAGCTGCGGTTCCCAGCCCAGCGGGGCCATGGACTGGTGCTGGTCTGTTAGGAACCTGCACAGCAGGAGGGGAGTGGTAGGTGAACCGGTCACGTTTCTTCTGTATTTATGTCTACTCCCCATCGCTCAGGTATCACCGTCTGAGGTCCACTTCTGTCAGAGTGGTGATATTAGATTAGCATAGGAGGGCAGCGCCTGTGGCTCAGTGGATAGGGCGCTGGCCCCATATACTGAGGGTGGCGGGTTCAAACCCGGCCCCAGCCAAACTGCAACAAAAAATAGCCGGGCGTTGTGGCGGGCTCCTGTAGTCCCAGCTACTCGGGAGGCTGAGGCAAGAGAATCGCTTAAGCCCAAGAGCTGGAGGTTGCTGTGAGCTGTGTGACCCCACAGCACTCCACCAAGGGCGACAAAGTGAAACTCTGTCTCCAAAAAAAAAAAAAAAAAGATTAACATAGGAGTGGGAACCCTACTGTAACTATGCATGCAAGAGACCTAGATTGTGTACTCCTTATGAAGATCTAATGCTGCCTCCTGCCCCTTGTCTGTGGAAAAATTGTCTTCCCTGAAACTGATCCCTGCTGCCAAAAAGGTTGGGAGCTCCTTTTTTAGAGTGAAGCAATGACTACCTTTGTGCTTGGTCCTGTTATACAAGGTAGTCATGTGAAAGACTACTATAGGAGCAGCCATTTTTTTAAAAAAGAGAGAAAGAAAAGAGAGAAGGAAAAGCAGTCTTTAGGTCATGAACTGAGTTCATACTCCTAAGGAGGCCCATGAGGACCTTTAAGTGCTGCTGCTGTAGTTGCCCCTTCCTCTATTGCAGCAGGCATGCTGAGCCTCTGGATTATAGGGGACAATATCCATGGTTCCCCTGCAGCATTGCAAAAGACTGATTCCAACCCAACTGAAGCCTACAGTCCTTAAACCCTACAAAGTAACCACCATAATGGGGGGAGGTCCCTAACCCTAGTAATAGTGATTTGTGGCTCTCTAAAAGGAAAAATTTATAAATATCAGTGTAGAGAGGACACCTTCTGTCCTGAAATATGTCTAGTGACAAAACAAACAAAATCCAATTGTGGTATGAAGGAAGAGAGGGAGGGGGAAAAGATGCTGAAACAGACCGTTCACAATTTGACCCAGTTGGAAACCTGAAATATTCTCAGGGAATTTCACAACAAAAAACATAGAAGGGGGCTGAATGTGTTGGTTCACACCTGTAAACACTCTGGGAGATGGGAGGACCCCTTGAGCTCAGGCGGTCAAGACCAGATTGAACAAGAGTGAGACCCCTTCTACTAAAAATAGGAAAATTAACTGTACACCTGTAGTCTGAGCTACTCAGAGGGCGACCAGAGGATCTCTTGAGCTCAGAAGTTTGAGGTTGCTTTGAGCTAGGCTGATGCCACAGCACTTTAGTCTGGGCAACAGAGTGAGACTCTGTCTCAAAAAATAATAATTATAATAAAAAAGAGGTGGGGCACAATGGCTCAGACATGTAATCCTCGCACTCTGGGAGGCTGAGGCAGGTGGAGTGCCTGAGCTCCGGAGTTCAAGACCAGCCTGAGCAAGAGTGAAACCTTATCTCTACTAAAGATAGAAAAACTAGCTGGGCATTGTGGTGGGTGCCTGAGTCCAGCTACTTGGGAGGCTGAGGCAAAAGGATTGCTCAAGCCCAAGAGTTTGAGGTTGCTGTGAACTATGCCTCCACAGCACTCTACCCAGGGTGACAGAGTGAGATTCTGTCTCAAAAGAAAAAAACAATAATAAGAGAAAAAGTGTGTACGTTATAGTTTTTGTTTTAATTTTAACAGCGAGTAGGACGCCGGCCCCATATACTGAGGGTGGCGGGTTCAAACCTGGCCCCGGCCGAACTGCATCAAAAATTAGCCAGGCGCTGTGGCAGGCGCCTGTAGTCCCAGCTACCTGGGAGGCTGAGGCAAGAGAATCGCTCAAGCCTAAGAGGTGGAGGTTGCCGTGAGCTGTGACTCCACAGCACTCTACGGAGGGTGATTGAGTGAGACTCTGTCTCCACAAAAAAAAAACAAAACATCTTACTAATGCATCAGTTGACAAACCTTTCGAGTAAACAAATACTAGGGCTCAAATTACAGTTATGCCCAAGAGACCCACTAAATTTAAGCAAGATACTCCCTGATAATCTTATGGGATTTCTGAATATAAAATAAAGGACAAATATGTATGTCTCACCTTAACCGTCATAACTATTTTGCCTAAATTCCTTGTATTCATAGTATCTGCAGTCCTAAAATATCCCATATTGAGCAGGTAAACGCCGACCCATTGAGTCATAAGTGAAATTTAAATCATTTGCACTTACAAATTGGTTTGATATATGAGACCCCACAGAACTTACTCCCCAGTTAAATTAGTTACTTTCACCTAAAATAAATTGAACAGGGCCTTGAAAGATTGAAATCTGTTTAGTTTAGGGGCAGTTATCCCCAGTAATTTCTTTTAATGGCCCAGTTTCTTCTCTTCTCTCTTCCCTTCTCTTCTCTTCTTTTTTGAGACAATACCTTGCTCCGTTGGCTAGGGCCAGAGTACAGTGGTATCATAGCTCACTACAACCTCAACCTGTCCTCTTGCCTCAGACTCCAGAGTAGCTACAGGTGTGCACCACAGTGCCTGGCTAGTTTGTTTTTTTTTTTTTTTGGTAGAGGTAGGTTCTCACTGTGTTGCTCAGGCTGGTCTCAAACTCCTGGCCTTAAGTGATCCTTTCACTTCTATCTCCCAAAGTGCTGAGATTACAGGTGTTAGCCACGACATTAGGCCTTGGCCTGTTCTTAAACTTGGAAACTAAATGACAACCCACAGTGGATTACTGCAGCCTTAATGCTGTGGTCCCACCCATTAAGCCCCTACACCCAAAATGAGACATTGTGGAAATTACTGATAGCATCCAGTCCACAAGTGGTAAATATTTTGCTGTCACAGATTTGTATAGGTCTGTTGTGTTCTGTGCTTATTTCTGTAGCTTCTTTTTTTTTTTTTTTTTTTTTTTTTTTTTGAGACAGAGCCTCAAGCTGTCACCCTGGGATAGAGTGACAGCACCTCACAGCAACCTCCAATTCCTGGGCTCAAGCGAGTCTCTTGCCTCTGCCTACCAAGTAGCTGGGACTACAGGCGTCCACCACAACGCCCAGACATTTTTTGGTTGCAGCCGTCATTGTTGTGCGGTGGGCCTGGGCTGGATTCGAACCCGCCCGCTCAGGTGTACGTGGCTGGCGCCTTAGCCTGTTGAGCCACAGGCGCTGAGCCATTTCTGTAGTTTCTTAGCTGCAGTTTGCAGTTTTACCTCTGGAGGTTGACTTTTACCTTACCACCCTCAGGAAACCTCAGTAGCTTTGCCATTGCACAGTCTTTTCCAACAAAATTAGAACAGTATCTACCTTTTTCCAGGAGCACAGGTATGACATTATATTAATGACAACCTCCTCCAGGGATATTCATTTGACATTTATTTCAGGACATACAAATACTCAAAAAAAGAGCTCAATAAATGAATGGTCCATTGCCCCACATATAAAGTGAGGGACCCTTATGCCTTGGTTAAACTCCTAAAAATTATTTGGTAAGAGGAGGATTATTCCATCACTGACACCATAAAGATATAGCTATTGTCCCTCTGAGCCCCCATAACATCTTCAAGGTACTTTTGATGTTCTGGAGGTAACATATTCCTTGTTTATAAAATTTAAGCCCATTTATGCTGTTAACTTGCAAATTGACCTACCTTGAACAGGCAACCCTACAACAAAAACTCTACAGTCTTTTAGTTCTCTTAACACAGAGCTTTCATAAAGCAAGAAATTTTCGTTTTAAGGAAGTCAGACTTTAATTTTCAAGAATCTTGCTTGAATCTAAAAATTTATCATGAGACCCAATGCCACCTAGACGGTCTCCTGTGTTATCTTCTAGGCGTCTCACAGTGTTGCGTTTTACATTTACATCTATGAACCATTTTGAGTTAATTTTGTTGAAGGTGTAAAGTCTGTTGCTAGATTTGTGGAGTTTTGTTTTGCAAGTGAATGTCCAGTGTTTCCAGCACTGTTTAGAAGATTTATCTTTTTTCCATCAAATTGCCTTTTGTCCTGTCAAATATCAGATAACTCCATTAGTGTGAGTTTATAAGAAAGCAGCTGATTTTTGTATATTAACATTTAATCCTTCAACCTCGTAGTTTTTTCCCCTCAAGTTCCAGAAAGTTTATTGTAGATTATTTGAGATTTTTCTAATTAAACAATCATATATGTAACAAAGACAGTTAAATTTCTTCCTTCCCAATCTGTATATATTCTATTTCCTTTTCATGTTTTATTATCTTAATTATATTTTGAGTATAACGTTGAATAGGAATGGTAACAGAGGACATCTTTGCCTAGTTCCTCATTTTACTAGAAAAGCATCTTACTTTCTCATTACTAAGCATGATGTTGCTGGGTTCTGTGGCTCATGCCTATAATATGAGGCTGAGGAGAGAAGATTGCTTGAGGTCAGGAGTTCAGGACCAGCCTGGGCAACACAGTGAGACCCTGTCTTTAAAAAAAAAAAAAAAAATGTATTTTTCGGCCCAGTGCCTGTGGCTCAAGCAGCTAAGGCGCCAGCCACATACACCTGAGCTGGTGGGTTCAAATCCAGCCCTGGCCCACCAAACAACAATGACAGCTGCGACCAAAAAATGTCCGGGTGTTGTGGCCAGTGCCTATAGTCCCAGTTACTTGGGAGACGGAGGCAGGAAAATCACTTGGACCCAGGAGTTGGAGGTTGCTGTGAGCTATGATGCCATAGCACTCTATGCAGGGCAACAGCTTGAGGCTCTGTCTCAAAAAAAAAAAAAAATGTATTTTTGTGAAATAAATATGTTAACTGTAGATTTTTTTGTAGATGTTGCTTCTCAAAAGAGGAAGTTTCTTGATTCCTAGTTTCTTATCATGTATGCATGTTGGATTTTGTCCATAGCTTTTTCATTTTTATTTTTCTCCACTTTCATTTTGGATTATCAGTAGTTTCTCTTCCCTCTTTGTTTTCAGTAAGCTTGAATATATGTTTGTTAACTCTGTTGAGCTTTTCAAAAAAAAAACCTTCTGGTGTTGTTTAATTTCTCTTTTTATTTCTTTCATTGTGCTTTGGGTGTAATCTGCTTTTTAATTTTTCATTTCTCTTGAAATTTCTCTTTTGATCCATGTGTCATTTAGAAGTGTGTTGTGCAAACTCTTTAAGTATTGGGGAGAACTTTCCAACGTTCTGTTATTGATATCTAGATTAATGCCATTGTGGTCTGATGCATTTTTTTTTTTTGAGACAGACTCTCACTTTGTTGCCCTCGGTAAAGTGCCATGGAGTCACAGCTCACAGTAACCTCAAACTTTTGGGCTTAAGTGATTCTCGTGCCTTAGCCTCCCGAGTAGCTGGGACTACAGGCACCCACCACAACGCCCGGCTATTTTTTTTTTCTTTTTTTTCTTTTTTTGAGACTGAGCCTCAAGCTGTCACCCTGGACAGAGTACTGTGGCATCACAGCTCACAGCAACCTCTAATTCCTGGGCTCAAGCGAGTCTCCTGCCTCCGCCTCCCAAGTAGCTGGGACTACAGGCGCCCGCCACAATGCCCGGCCATTTTTTGGTTGCAGCCGTCATTGTTGTTTGGCGGGCCTGGGCTGGATTCGAACCCGCCAGCTCAGGTGTACGTGGC
>CAUYRH010118399.1:0-13486 GCA_963574655.1 Perodicticus potto
TTTTTTTTTGAGACAGAGCCTCAAGCTGTCACCCTGGATAGAGTGCCGTGGCATCACAGCTCACAGCAACCTCCGATTCCTGGGCTCAAGCGAGTCTCCTGCCTCCGCCTCCCACATAGCTGGGACTACAAGTGCCTGCCACAATGCCCGGCCATTTTTTTTTGGTTGCAGCCGTCATTGTTGTTTGGCGGGCCCAGGCTGGATTCGAACCTGCCAGCTCGGGTGTACATGGCTGGCGCCTTAGCCCGTTGAGCCACAGGTGCCGAGCCAATAATGTCAATTTCTTAAAATATTTTCGATAATACTTTTTCATTTAGACAGAGTCTCACTCTGTTGCCCTGGGTAGAGTGCCATAGCATCATAGCTCACAGCAACCTCAAACTCTTGGGCTCCAAGTGATCCTCTTGCCTCAGCCTCCCAAGTACCTGGGACTACAGGTGCCCGCCATAACGCCTGATTATTTTTTCTTACAGTTGTCATTGTTACTTAGCCGGGTTTGAACCCGCCAGCCTCAGTGTATGTAGCTGGTGCCGTAACAACTGTCCTATGGGCGCCGAGCCTGGGTAAATTCTTACCTTAGTTATATAAACTAAAAACTCACTGTTTCTATTAATCATTCTTAAATGCATGGAGAGCTCACATTTATTTCAGTGTTTAACATTAGAGATGTTTTGGTCTTCCTTTAGAAGTTTGGTGATGTTTTTGTGGCAAGAAATAAGCAGTAGGAAATTCACTCTCATTCATATCAATTAGCCTACGGTATATTGGTTTTGTGATACTTTGTTTCACTTAAAGTCACAGTTTCCAAAAGCTACTGTGGATGTTAAGGACTTATGGTTGCTAGAAATGTTGTCCAATAAAATCATTGCAAGAAGCGTCAGTGGGGGAAAAGATGAGAGAAAAATGGATAGAATCAGCAGATGTGTTATACTTCTAAAGCCCCACGCCATGTACTAGCTACACGGACTCTGACTTGGTTGGTTTATTTAATCTCCAAACCTTGGTTTCATCATCTGCAAAATGGAGCTAAGGATACTTTCCCTGATAGGATTACTGTGAACTTTAAATGAGATAAGAAATGCAAATGCCTGGCATAGGGCTGGATGTTGCTTCCCCTGTATTAAACTTAACTTATAGGGGGCGGTGCCTGTGGCTCAGTGAGTAGGGCACCAGCCCCATATACCAAGGGTGACGGGTTCAAACCCTGCCCTGGCCAAACTGCAACAACAAAATAGCCAGGAGTTCTGGCAGGCGCTTGTAGTCCCAGCTACTCGGGTGGCTGAGGCAAGAGAATCGCCTAAGCCCAAGAGCTGGAGGTTTCTGTGAGCTGTGATGCCACTGCACTCTACTGAAGGTGACAAAGTGAGACTCTGTCTCTAAAAGAAAAACAAAAGAAACCCCTTAACTTACAGGAAGTTACCTCCTTTCTCGTTTCCCAGCAAGACATCCTTTTCCCTTCTTTGTATGAACCTTTCTTTCCTCATGCTTCCAGGCCAGAGTATAATCCCCCACTTCCCCACCGAGTTCAATATTTGAGATTCAGGTTACACCTTATCTTCTCACTAAACAAAACCCTATTCAGTCTGTCACAACCCACAGGGTTCTCTTCTCTCTTGAAACAATAAACAGACCCAAGTGCTGTTCTTTGAGTGCCGACCATGTTGACGATGCCCCATGTAAATTATGTCCAGAAAGTTCTATCAGATATGTATTATTTATATACCTATTTTAAGATGGGAGAAATGACTAAGATGTTCCAGGTCACACAGCTAGTAAGCAGCAGGTCTGTGATTAAAATCCAAGTTTGTTTGTCTGCCAAGGTCAAGGTCTCTCTTTCCTCTTTTTCCCTTGTTCAAAAGAATATATGCAATTCATTTTTAAAAACATTTTCAGGAAGTAAGAGAAAGCTTCACATATGTGTTGAGTCATCTCACAAGGGATGTGAGAATGTGGAACACAAGTCACTGAATCACCTGGTGATTCAGGACAGTCATAAACTGTGGTGCTGCACAGAACATCGAGTGACATCACGCCCCAGGGGACCCACTTACACTGTGTAAATGCAGAAATCCTGTGCCTTCGGGAAGGAGGTTTTATTTGCTTGTTTTAAGGAGATGCTAACCCTTCAAGAATAGGTCAAGGAAGCCAGGCCCCGAACAGGTGTAGACTCAAACATTCTTAGTGGAAGTTTTTCTCATTTGCTCAGTGAATACTTTCATTTGATCTTACTGTAACTACACTGGACCTGAAACTTTAGATCACAATTTTATCTAATACAGAGTGTAATATTCTAGAACCTTGAGCTGAGAAGGGACCTGAGAAATCATCTCATTCAATATTTCTCATCTTGTTGATTCAAATATTGAGGTTCAGAAAGATTAAGGGAATTACCCTGACTTACACATGCAGTTAGTTATGTGTATTGTGGCTAAAGTGGCTTAGTCATTTGTTCTCTAATACCTCCTTCCTTTTTTTCCTTTTTCTTGTTTTTGAGGGAGAGTCTCACTTTGTTGCCCTTGTAGAGTGCCATGGCATCCTAGCTCACAGCAACCTCAAACTCTTGGGCTTAAGCAATCCTCTTGCCTCAGCCTCCCAAGCAGCTAAGACTACTGGTGCCCACCACAACACCTGGCTTTTTTTTTTTGGAGATGGATTTTGATGTTGCTCAGGCTGGTCCCAAACTCCTGAGCTTAAGCAATACACCTGCCTCAGCCTCCCAGAGTGCTGGGATTATAGGCATCAACCCCCATGCCTGGCTAATCCCTCCTTCCTTGATGAGTGGGCACAGTACTTGGCGACAGAAGCTACACCATAGGGTTTGTTTTATCTCACACTCTGGGCTCATGGTAGATACGCGGTGAAGAGTGGTGATCTGGAATTAAAGACAGGTAGCAGTGAGGGGTTTGGGTCTTCTTTTTGATAAAAAGCACTCTAAAGAAAAAATACTGCTAAGCAAGGAAGTTTGCTGACCTACTGACGCATGTCAGACATAGTTACGTTCCAGCTTGGAGTTCAACTAAGTGGAGCAAGCCAGGGTGTCACGCTAAGAGAACAGCCATTATCAAGGGAAACTGTTGATTAGATCCTAGCAAATGTCTTATGTGCTTTCCTGCCTGATTTCTGACATCAGAATGATTCCATAGATTCCACCACCTCTGCAATGTATCCAATCACAGTTTCGTTGTTGTTCATCTGAAATCTAAAAATTCTTGGCCACGGTCTCACAAACTGCTGGTGCTTCACTCTGTCGCGTGGCTTCTGGCAGCTGCTTTGTTTCTGACTTGGCTTCAACATCTTGCTTCAGCTCAGCTTCACAGACTCGCCGATGGGGTGCCCATGGTCCCAGGTTGAGCAGTTGAAAGGCGACAGCTAGAAGGGTCGCCTTTTCCATGAAAACAAACACACACACAACAAATAAAGTCCCAGAGGTTTTAGCAAGGAAAAGCCCCAATGGTATTAACTGATCCAAAGGAAAGGGCTACAAGGGACGGTTGTGTTTTTATAAATGTATTTAAAAATTATTGACATCTGTAGATGTTGTTAATGATACGTTGGCAGGACTGACAAGGCAGTCGCTGTCCACAGGCACTGAGCGTAGAGCGAGCGAAGTAGTCACTGTGGAGACTGGCTGGATGCTCACAGACCTCACTTCTGGTCCCTAGACACCCAGGAAACCACACTTCTCAGCTTCCTGCATGTTGCTGGGTGGGGACCATGTGGCTAGACACAGCCAAGTGAATGATGGCAGAGGAGATTTCAAGAAAGAAGTCTTAAGATAGAGTTCTCTGTTTCCAGTTCTTGTAATGATGTGATCACATAACCAGGTTATGAAATTGCATGGCACCAGGTACCTGGATCCTTGAGTCATTGCCTGGAAGCAAGCTGCCAAGGAGAGCTGTCTGGTTGTTAATTGGATTCTGACTTGAGCGAGAAGGAAAAATTTGCTATGTTAAGCCATTGAAAATTGGGTTTATTTCAGGAATGAATTAATAAGCTGTGGTATATGTATACCATGGAATACTATTCAGCCATTAAAAAGATGGAGATTTATATCTTTCTGTATCAACCTGGATTGAGTTGAATGTATTCAATTGAATGTATTGAGTGTATTGAATGTATTGAATGCTTTGAGTGTATTGAGTGTATTGAATGTATTGAATGTATTGAATGTGTTGAGTTGGAACACATTCTTCTTAGTAAAGCATCATGAGAATGGAGAAGCAAGAATCCAATTAGATTAGATTATGTAATACGAGGTGGGGGTAGGAGAATGAGGTCACAGGGAGAGGGGAGAAAAAAGAGGGATGGGGGTCATGGTATATGGCACACCTCTTAGGAGCAGGACAAAATCATAAGAGGGATTTTACCTAACAAATGCAATCAGTGTAACCTAATTCTTTGTAACCTCAATGCATTCCCAACAATTAAAAAAAATAAAATTCAAAAAAAGAAATGGGTTTATTTGGGTTTATTTGTTACTAAATCATAAACTGCTCTACTCTACAAACGATTACTATGAAACAATGAGATTGTCTATAGTCGAATTTTTTCCCCCAAATTATACTGTCACCAAGGAGAGAAACTCTGTTTTCCTGGGGAATTATGAGAGGCCTCCTATAAAAAGAAATATGAAAGGTAAGTCTTAAGAGATTATATCCCCCTCCATTTTCATCTTTTCCTTTTAATTTTTTCTTTATATATAAAAGCTCTCCTAATTGAAATAGGAAAAGGAACGTTAAAGCTGGGAAAAGATTGCATGTGAATTAATGTTTCTGGCTTTGTTTCAGCAATGCGTTCAGGAAGTTTAAAAGTCCATTTCATGTGGGAGGAAATTAGGTGATAATTATTGCATGGAAACATGAGCTGGGAGGAAAAGGCATCTAACAGAGCATCTCTGAAATTACACCTACCCTTTGGAGTTGGTGGAAAGTTGGAGTAGGGTCAGAAACTTGTGCTTTGGAGACTTTTTAAAATTTTCTGACTTTTATGTATTTTCTTTGAGGCTGTTTAAGCACAGGTGTAACCTGAGTGAACTGGCCGCTGGAGCCCATTGGTAAGAGCACACCCCTTACAGCGGCACAGTGGAGCAAGACGGGTCCAGTTGAGATTACTTGATTATTTTTGTAAATATAATAAGACCTGATAGTCCAGGAACTTTCCTGAGCACTTTATGTGTACAAATATTAGCTTGCTTAATACACATCAATACCTTAATAAGTATTTATTAGTATCATCCTCACCTTAAATACAAGGAAACTGAGGCATAGAGGGTCTGAGATTACACGTTGCTCAAGAGCACACGTCTCGCAAGCGATGCAATGATGCTTTGAACCCAGGTTGTCTGGCTTCACATCCTGAGTGTGTTGCTGCTTTGCTGTGCTGTGCTGCTTGTGCTGCTAAATAATTGCACCATCCAACACCCACCATTTATTGAGCACTTGCTGTGTGCTGACACATGGATTGTGCTCAGAGCCATCCTATGAACAGGTGCTGTTGTTACTGTCATCACTCAGATGGGGAGCTAGGGAGGGACAGGGAGATGCCCATGATGCCTTTAGCCATGGGATGCAGCACAGTTGTGCTGGAATTCAGGCCGACTCGGGCCCAGAGCCTGCGGGCTCCGCTGCTGAAGCAGATAGACGAAGTGTGGGACTTCTCAGGCCACAGATGGCAGAAAGTTCCCTTGAAACCGAGAACCAGGGCCCCTACGTCCTTGCCTCCTTCAACTTCTAGGTCAGTTAGGAAGAGGACAGTCTTGGCTATTTTCTTGGTCTACGGTAATTTTTTCTCCTCCTTTGCTTATTGAAGCTCTTAATCATTTCCAGCTATAAATAAAAGTCCAACTCCAAAGTCCCCTTTTCCACATCTTCGTGGGACATCTTCGTTTTCCCAGGTGATATGAATGAATTGCCTTTTCTGCCAGGTGTCATTGGGAATATTAAGTACTGACTTTTTTTGTTTAGGCCGGGGCCAAGTTTTAACCCACCACCTCCGGTGTATGGGGCCAGCGCTCTACTCACTGAGCCACAGGCACTGCCCTCATTGGGAATATTAAAAGATTACCTGCAATTTATCCTTACAGATGCTTCATTGGAACAAACTTTTACATGGTGACATGCTATCTCCTTTATTTTTGCTTTGTTGTCTTTTGGGTTTTAGCTTTAGCTATAAGAGGTACTTTTAAATAGCTTGCATATGTAGTAAGCATCTGATAATATATGCAAAATAGAGGACTGGGACTCTCATAATGATTCTTAACCCAGACAGAGGAGAAAAATATTAGAAGTGTTATGCATTTAAAGTGGCTACATATTAAATTACTGCATATAATACATTCATTATTTTTCAGTACTGTAAATATTTCTTCCTTAAAATTTACCTAATTGCCTGCATCAATATTTGTAATTTTAACAGATTTTCTTTGTTAGAATTCAATAAGGATTTTTAAAAAAAAGGCATAGCAGCATTATCACCTATGATAATTGCCTAAAATAAACTGAAGTCACCAGCAGAACCACACACACAATGAAAGCAATTTAGAACATAGCTTACTTTTGAAGAAAACTTTACAGAATTATCTGTGGAGTGATTTATTCTCATTATGACACTCACCATTTCCTAATCTGGTTTTTCTTCTGCAAAATAGCAGAAGACCCATTTAACATAGGTTTAATGGCATTATTTATATGAAAATTTTAAGCCTAGTGGATAACGTGAAGCAGGATCTTTATTCAGCTTTCCCTCTCTCCTCCCTGCCTTTTCTTTCTTTCTCCTTTCCTTCTTTTATTCCTCTCTGTGCCCACTTATTCTAATGAAATTAAGATTTGGACCCTGAAGATCACTTTGAGCAACAGCATGATCAAAATCCTGGACTTGCTGCAATCAGTGATAACTAAAGGAAAATGTGGGCATCGCACCAAATAACAGCATGAAGAAGATCAAGCCTGGACAACCCCTATGTTAGTTTTCGATTCTTGTGTAAGTTACCACAAACGTCCTGACTTAAAGCAGTGCACATTCATTATCTTGAAGTTTCCCTGGGGTCAGGGGTCCTGTCATAGCTTAGTGGGGTGTTTTGCTTAGGGTCTCACAAGCCTGCAGTCAAGGTGTCAATCAGGCTGCATTCTAGAAGCTTCTGTGGGGACGGATGCGCTTCCCATCTCATTTACAAGGCTGGCCAATTAAACTCATGAACTCATTCTAGAAAAATGGATTTGAAGTGTGGTATCATGCATAGCTTCCCAAGGAGAGTGCTTCGAAGGTGACCATAGATAACAATGAGGTTTGCAGCAGTTTTTCTAGGATGAGTTGGCAAACGTAATTTTCTGACCTTACATGTTGTCAGCAGAATTCGTTTCCTGTGGCTTATGAATGGAGGCCTCGTTTTTTTGCTGGAGGTAGGTGGGGGCCTCCTTCAGGTCCTAGAGGGCACCCACCATTCCTGGCCTACTTGGGCTTAGGCTCTAACCCTAACTTTAACCTTAACCCTAACATTAACCCAGCAAGGAGATTCTCCCACCTGGGGGAAGTCCCAGTGCCTCTTTTAAGGGCTCACATCTGTTTAATTAGGGCCTCTCAGGATAATTTTCCTTTGGTTAACTCAATATCAACTTATTTAGGACTTTAGTTACCTCTGCAAATTTCTTTACCTTTGCCTGGTAACATAACCTAGGCAAGGGAGTGATGTCTTATCCATCACCTTTACTGTGTTCCTTTGATTAGAAACAAGCCTCAGGTATCACTCACGCTGAAGGGGAAGAGATTTTACAGGTGTAAATACCTGGAAGGCAGGAAACATGGGGGCTGTGTTTCCACAGCAGCCAAATTGGTTGGGGTTTATTGCTGGTTACCAGTAATCAGAAACAGGCAAAGAATGCCTATATACTCTTCACATTTCCACAAATTTATTCAATTAACTGTATAATGTACGTGATTTCACTGAAGAAATTGTGTCTGGAAATTATCATATAGCTTTTTAATTGAGCACGTGCTCATTACCAATCAATCTTTTTCTCTCCTTCATAGTAGAGTTAGATTAATGGGGCCTATTAAGGATCTGTATTTATTCATTTGTTTAGCAAATATTTATTGGCCATCAACTATAAGCCAGGCACAATTTAGGTGCTAGGGATATGGTAACAAACCAAAAAAGACTCAAAATAATCCCTTCCCTCATCTCCTTTTTGTGTTAGAGGAGCTGGCAGACAACAAGAAGATAAATTAGTAAAATATTATATATAGGGGTTGCAAAAAATGTATACACATTTTAAGAAAGAAAAAAAACTTTATTAAAATTGTAATACTCGATATACAATTGATAATGTTTGATATAGTGTATCTTGTATCTCTTATAATTGCAGAAGTCAAATGTTACTTTAGTGTTAAAATATAAAGTTTAACAGTGGTTTTCTCACAATTGTCCTGAGGTTTTTTGCTTATCAGCTTGTGTTTACTGAATGTGAATCCTGAAGTTTATCCACAGTCTACTTTTAAGGGCCTTTCCCTTTTCAGCGAGCTATCGGGAGTTTAAATTAACTTTAGAATATCAGAGATATGACAGCCTTCTTGAAACTTTTGGTAAGCTATTTGGGAAGAAAGATAATAACGAAGGCCTACATTTGGAAGTTAAAGGAAGGTAGACTTCAAATTCTGGAAGATCATTTACACAGATTAGAAAAGGATGCAGATGAAATGGCCTGCCTGAAGTTGGGGTATCATACCTGGAAAATTTTTAAACAGAGACCTCTTCTCAGGTTTATTGTGTGGAAGAGTAGCTTGAAATGCTGAACCAGAAGGTTGGAATGGTCTTTTTTTCTATAGCCCCTTCCTACCATGATAGTCCACATCTTTACTTAGTTAACAATCTGCCTTCACAACCTGAGTTCTCTTTTCGATCACTTACAATTCTTGCCAATCACCTACCAAATGGGTGAAATTTTCCCAAGCTCTAGGTATATGGCATTGGACAAATAGAAAAGCCCTCTCCAAGTTTCACTGAGCAGTTTCCCTTATAGACTAGATCAAGAATGGGTCATAAAAACCCTTCGTCAGTTTCAAAGACCACTACTATTCTCTTTAGAATAGAATCATCCAGAAGGAATGAAATCCTGATGAGTTACTGGACTATAAAGGCTGTCAAGGCACTTCAATGACATGCTTTGCTCTTATTAAACATTTCTTACAGGAAGCAGGTAGAATCTGGTTTTGTTTGGCAAAACAGGATGACCCCTGACCAAGGTCATCATTTTCCCCAAGCAGATATAAGAAATTAAGAACTGCTGTGCTCAAGAAAAAATTGTGTATAATTCAAAGAGAAGTGAGTCATTTAAAATTCTCACCTTCTGTATGCCTTATGAAGTATAGGAAAAATAATTCCTTTTAGTTCTGTTTTCAGGCTAATAATTCTCCTTTGCAAATAACCACAGATGTTCTCAAATGGAACTGTTATGCGAATTTTAAATGAATTTAGGATTTTAAAGAGTTTTGCTTACATATTCATTCTGTTGTATTTAGGGGTCAAAAAGAAGTCAGCTCATCTTGAGAAAGGAGCCAACGTTCTATCTAATCAACAGTGTAAAGTTTTTATTTATGATTCTATTCACTACCTACCACAACTCAGAGTTTAAATAATTTACTCTAGCTAACTGAATTATTGTGTAGGGAATCTTGGTAACCAAACACAGTAGAAAAACTGCAGAGTTATTTTGTCACAGTCAGACTTCTGGAGCTCCATTTTGTAAGTTCCCCTTGACCTTGCAAGACAGATTCATTTACTTTGTCTGCAGATTATTTCTTGGAACATCCACTGTGCTCCTAGTGTCCTGCTGGGTGATGGGAGCATATTCCTGAACAAAATAGACATGGTTCTTGTAGGCATCGATTCAAATAATCAACAATAAGTCCATTTAAAGAAATATAATAATAAATTAAGAGAAAAGTACTATAGGTAAAATCAACGGGATACCATGACAGAAATCAATGAGGGTGGAGAAGATGTTTCACTTAAGTTGATGAATGTCCTTCTGTAACAATAAAAGTAAGTTAAGACTCAGTTTGGAAATGTTGGGGAGCAGAGTGTTGTAAAAATGTTTGGAGGTACAATGTGTTTACCGTTTAATTCTGTAATCCATTTTGAGTTAAAGTTTGCATACGGTGTGAGACTCAGGTTGGGATTTATTGTTTTGGCCTATGAATGTTGAGTTGCTTTTGCACCATTTATTGAAAAGGCCAGCTTTCCTCCACTGAATTGCTTCTACATCCTTATCACGTCAGTTGTGCTGATTTCTGGGTTCCATATTCTGATGCAAAGATCTATGCGTCCATTCTTCCACCAATATCACACAGTCTGAATTGCTGCAGCTATGTGACAAGTCTTTATATTGAGTAGACTGATTTCTTACACTTCTTTTATTTTTCAAAACTATTTTAGTATCTTAGTTCCTTTTCCTTCCCACATAAGTTTTGGGATAATCTTGTCTATAGCTACAAAAAAATCTTGCTAAAATTTTAACAGGAATTGCATTAAATTTGCATATAAATTTGGAGAAAACCAACCTCTTCACTGTATTGAGTCTACCAGTCCATGAACATGGTAAATCCTTCCATTTATTTGTATCTTTTTTTGATTTCTTTCCTTACCATTTTGAATTTTTCAGCAAATAAATCCTATACATGTTTTGTTAGATTTATGTTTAAATTTATGTCTAAATTTGTGATTTTTACCTATAGCACTTATCTCTTAATTTATTTTGGAGGGAGTTATAAGTGGTATAACATTTTACATTTTGGTTTTCATTGAAAGTATATAGAAATACAGTTGGTTTTATTCATGCTTATCTTGTATCCTGTAAACTTGAGTCTATTTTTTTAGTTCTACAGATATCTGACTGGAAATGGAGTCAGATGGCAATGTGAATGATGGGGAGTGGCTGTAAATACAGATGAAGTTTTGTGTGATTGTGCTACTGACGTCTAGTGTGTAGCCCAGTTCTAATGGGCCACAGACCTGTACCAGCCTGCAGCTTGGTGTTGAGGACTGTAGCTTCAGAGAGAGTGTGCTTTTATTAGGGACTTGTTTTTCTATTTGATTTTTTTGTTTGTGTTTTTACTTGTTGGCATTTTTTGTTGTTGATTTCTTAAAGTCAAGGGTATATGAGACAAAAATAAAATCCAAGGGATTGTATACTGATTCCTGAGGACCCAAGGTTGATATCTCTATATTTTGGAGTCTTTTAATATTTACTTTTGCCCAGACCTTTTAGTTGTGCTTGGCAGGAGGAAGAGGGAAAATTGTGTCTACCTCATCCTTCTGGAAGAAGAATTTTTTTTTTTCCAGTTTTTGGCCGGAGCTGGGTTTGAACCTGCTATTTCTAGCATATGGGGCTGGTGCCTTACTCCTTTGAGCCACAGGCACCACCCAGAAGAAGAATTTTTTAATGTTTTTCAAGTTCAATATTGGGCACACACAAGTTCTCTTTTTACAACACAAGGTTCTTCTCTTCTGCCTCTGATTATATAAATCCTTACTCTTGTTGACCTTCTAGTTAACACAAGGACATCTCTTAACTCTTGGCTGAAATATTACCTCTTTTCCCTGAATCTATGTTTCTCAGAGAAAACATAGATTTATAGATTTTTAGAGACAGAAAAAGGATAGACATTATTACTGCAGCCATTTATTGAGAAACTGCTTTATGCTACACATTGTACGTGCATTGTTTCACATAATCCTTACAACAGTTTTGACAGGTATTATGACTCCCATTTTATAGACCAGGATATTGAAGATCAGAGTGAGGGGGCCTGCAGGGAAAGGAAAGTTAAAGGGGAAAAAGAGAAACCATGAGAGTGAGGGGAACTCAGGAGGGGTACCCAAACCTACCTAAAACCACGTGGAAACTTGAGACCTAGCCAAGAACACTGTGGCCGGTGATGAGTTGTACAAAGAAAGTGGATGAGTAAAGATGTGCCCTGGCCCCTGGATGAGTAGACCAGAGTTGGTGGATAAAAGGGGCAAAAAAACTGCTGCTAGAGGGAGGGGGGACCAATAGAGGCACAGGACAAAAATGACACAAGCCATTGAGAGGGACCCTAGAGGGAGGTAGAAAAATCCTAGCACCCCAAGCCAACAAGTCAGCCCCTTAGGGTCCCCTCCACTGCATTTCTCTATCAGAAACTTCTGCTTCTGGCTGCTCACTCTTCTGGTCTGTGAATTCACTCTTGATTTCATAAGACCATGAACCCGGTAGGGAGTGACAACTCCAGAAACAAGGGGACCTGTGTACTTTGGCCAAGGTCATGCTGTGGATGTAGCATTTGAACCTTGCATCTCTGGTTCATGCTTATACTCACCATATTCCATCACCTCTCCAATTCCTCTATCTTCATTTAAACATATGGGGAAACTGGAGCATGGTGTCAGAGATTGAGTTATCCAAGGTCAATATGTCATTCATTTATTTATTTAATAAATGTTTAATACAAACACTATTTGCAAAGGATAATGCTAATCATTGAAATGTATGTAGGCATAGAGGAATAAAATGCAGTGTTGTTCTCCCTGTCTAAATGCTAATTTGTGATTTTATTGGGGGAGGTCAACGCATACAAATTAAGGGAGAGAGAATGAATAAAGTGGGGGGAGTAAGAGAAATTCCGGGTGTGGGTTGAATATGGCAAAGACCCAACTTTCTTTTTAAAATTTTTTTTATTTTTTTTAAACTTTTGGTTAGAGACCCAACTTTCAAAATGAGAAAAGCAGGTCATTGTATAGTCTGTGACTTATTTCCATTCACAATGGTGTCACTTTGGCAGTCTTAGAACTCATCCCAGTTTGGGGTCAGGTAGGCTTAAACACGGAGGGTCTATGCTTATAGTTGTTCTTCGTTGTCCAGTTGGCTGTAAAAGCAAATAATAAAGGGACAATTAATTTCAAGACTAGCACTCAAATCCAGGCTCCTGGCAATTGATCATACTCTTTAAAAAATATGCATTCTTAGGGAAATAAGCAAGACTCAAGGAAATAGGAAACTCTCATTTAAATAAGAGCTTGAGAAAACCTTGGAAATATCCTCCAAATCCTTCCAAAGAAAATCTCAAAATTGTTGATTATTTAAAGTCATGGGAAAATACCTTTTTTGTTAGCAAAATAGTAAAGAGAAATTTCCTCTGGAGGGTTGGTAATGACCATCTGTCTATACTGATTCTATCTGTGCAGACTCACCTCTGCTAACATTGCTGGGGTAAGCTCCATTATCTTTCAGGTATCTACTTTCTACAAATTATTCTGTCAAAAGTTTTAGGCACCATAGCAAAAGAGAGTCAAGATATACAGATAGTTTTGAAAGAAGTTTATTCAAAGGAGTTTTGTGTTCCTGTCTGTATATTCTTTTGCGTAGCTGTATTTGATTCTGTACAAGTACTGAAACAACTCAATTTGTAATTATTATATGTGTGAGAGCCAATTCTTTGGACTTCAAATCCTACA
>CAUYRH010118402.1:0-34793 GCA_963574655.1 Perodicticus potto
ATGACAGCTGCAACCAAAAATGGCCAGGCGTTGTGGCTGGTGCCTGTAGTCCCAGCTACTTGGGAGGCAGAGGCAGGAAACTCACTTGAGCCCAGGAATTGGAGGTTGCTGTGAGCTGTGATGCCACAGCACTCTATCCAGAGTGACAGCTTGAGGCTCTGTCTCAAAAAAAAAGAAAAGAAAAAAAATACACAACTCATTCTTATGCTATGCTTGAGAACATTGGGTCTTGTTTACTCATAAGGGGGACCCCATTATCAGCGGAGGTTTTTTTTTTTCTTTTGCAGTTTTTGGCCAGGGCTGGGTTTGAACCCGCCACCTCCGGTATATGGGGTCGGTGCCCTACTCCTTTGAACCACAGGCTCCACCCAGTCAGCAGAGTTTCTTAACCCCATCACCGACTGGCATTTTGGACTTTCTAACTCCTTGCTGTGGAGGCCTGCCAGGTTCAGATGGGAAATTTAGCAGCATGTGTCACCTCTGCCCACTTGATATCAGCAGTGCAGAGTTCAGGGGAAGGTAAGCACTGCAGAGCAGTCTGCAAAGAGTCTGAAGCAGGAGAGGAAAAGTTGGGCTGAAGGTGGCTCCTGCAGGAAGAAAGAGGATTGTCCTCCCTGTTTTGTAGAAATCATATGGTCTTTATTTCTACCTGGTTGCAGGTAGGGTGAAATCAAGAAAGGAATTCCACATGTGGTTATGGTGGACAGGGATTTAAAGGGTCAGGGAGCATAGCAATGGCAGCATTCCTGTTTCCTGGGAGGGACATGAGTCTGACCCTTTCTGGGTGGGTCATAACCCTAATCCTGCCTGGGTGGGGCAGGTCTATTTGGGCAGGTACACCTGATTCTATCAGAGAGGACCCTGCAGGTATATCCTTGGGGTCTCCTTAAGAAGACCTCTGTTCTTCTAGAACTCACCCTTCCCAGGTAGCCTCTCTTGATATGAGCCCAATCATCAGAGCAGCAAACTGGTGCCTAGCAAAAAAATAATCAGGGTCTGCAGAAACCAATTAAGCAAAAATATTTATAGGACATCTAGTGCATGGTGGGCATACTACACCAGAAACCTCCTGGGTCCCTGTAGGAATTTTAAAAACCTCTGAGTTCCAGGAAATGCAGAATGTGTGCATGGCCAAGCAGCATTTAAGTGAATACAGTCTGGTTTCCAAACAAACAGGGTGTTGTTACAGGATACTCCATCCTCACCAGCCTCGGTCCTGTCAGTGTGTCTGAGGAAAATGTCACATGTGCTACAAGGGAGAGTGACTCAAGCAATGATTCAACCTTCTTTTGTCCAACTGGATTGATGACAACAGCTCACTTGGGGTTCAAAGCCAACAGGTGGGAGTGTAGCTCAGACTCCTAGACACAGAACAAATGACTGGCCAGGATGAATCTCTATCACTGTCAGTAGAATATTCACTACACCCCAGAGGCCACCTGGGGCTTTGGCAGCATGTTTGGCTCATCACAGACTGTGTGCTTGGTGGGGGACTGACTTCTTCCCCCAGCAAAAGGGGGTGAAGGAGCTAAGGAAACTTCACCCCAAAATATGATTCCTTTGTATAAAGAATATTTTAAGGGCGGCACCTGTGGCTCATCGAGTAGGGCGCCGGCCCCATATACCGAAGGTGGCGGGTTCAAACCCGGCCTCGGCCGAACTGCAAAACAGAAAAATAGCCGGACGTCGTGGTGGGCGCCTGTAGTCCCAGCTACTCAGGAGGCTGAGGCAAGAGAATCGCCTAAGCCCAGGATATGGAGGTTGCTGTGAGCTGTTTGACACCAGGGCAATCTACCGAGGGCAATAAAGTGAGACTCTGTCTCTACAAAAAAAAAAAAAAGAATATTTTAAATTAAAAGGCCAGTTTTGATCCGAAAGCACTGGACTATCTATAAAACCTGAGTAACCTGATTTAGAATCAGAAAAGGCTGCTGTCTTCCTTATCACATGCTAATAGACCTGGCCTCCAGGTCATTTGAAGCACGAGACCTGTGTCTCAGGTTAATTTACAAATCAATCTGTTTCCACCCATCTACACTCTCCCCCCATAGCAACCACTGGCTACACGTATCCTTTCCAGTTTCTGTCCCCCCTCCCATCTAAAAGACATCTTTAAAAGACACTGACCACTGAGATTATGGGAAATCATCCTTGTGGTCCCCCCATGTGCATGGTATTTAGAAATAAACCTTTCTCTTATTAATCTACCATAACTGTGAGTTGATCTTTCAACGAACCAACCAAACAGAAAAGGGCAGGTTTCGCTGTGACCTCTACAGGGGACCAGGCTGGGGTCCTTAGAGTCAGAGCTGGGGGAGCAGCAGGCAGGGCTGGGTTGTGGCTGGGGAGTCAGGGAAGCACCTGAAAAAGGCTAACTCCTTAGCACACTCAGGGCACTTCCCGAAACATCCAATTCAAAGGGCAAAGTAATCTAGTGAGTACAAGCAGAGACCGAGTAGGTGCGAGGGACAGAAGTGACTTAGTGAAAGTGAAAGAACCGAGCTGATTCCATTTTGTTAAAACTAATTCTACCTTGCCCCACAGCCTTCGATTCGCATCTACACATCAAAGGTTAATTACAGCTGCATACCAAAGAGCTAATTTACACCCGAATACCAAGGTGATAGGGAGCCTGCTTCCTCCCCCACCTGTGGCTCCAGTGTGTCCGCCCCAAGCGATAAGGGTGTTTAACACTAGGCCATCTTAATAGTAGCTATTTCCCCAGGCCATCTTAATAGTAAATATTTCCCCAGGCCATCTTAATAGTAGTTATTTCCCCAGGCCATCTTAATGGTAGTTATTTCCCCAGGCCATCTTAATAGTAGTTATTTCCCCAGGCCATCTTAATAGTAGCTGTTTCCCCAGGCCATCTTAATAGTAGCTGTTTCCCCAGGCCATCTTGATAGTAAATATTTCCCCAGGCCCTTATGCCCCCTATCAGCTCTCCCCAGCAGTTCGCGCCCAACACCCTCCCTTTGTTCCTTTCTGTACCCTTAAAACAGCTCTTCCCTCGGCGGGCGAGGCTTTTTTGCTATCCTGCCTTGGTTAACCAATAAATTTTTTTTCTTGCCTCTTGCTTTTGCATCGGAATTGGTTAATGGGTGATTTGGGGAAGGGACTCTACGATTTAGGCACAACAAAAGCACGGGTGTGTGGTGGGGAGGTTTTATAGGGCCCCCATAGCTTCACTAGATCTCCAGCTATTTCCTGAGCCCCACAACCTCGGGGTCCTCATATGAAAGACTGGTGTAATGAAGCCCACCCCACAGGTGACCGCGAGAACCAAAGAAGAACATACCAGAAAGTGCTTTCTGGGCCCTAAAGTGTGGGGTAGATGTTGGTTATTATTGGCCCAATTCCACAGCTTCATGAATGGCACTTTTTACTATAATAAAGCATCCATGTTTCTTTATGGAGAAGTTATAGGGTTACATTACTCCTGATAAGAAAATAGTATGTCCACGAGAAAGCCTGACCCTAAAGCATTCAAACAGTTTGCAAACAGGCCCGGGCTCCCAGCCAGAGAGAGCAGACACTCTCCCAGATGCTGGAGGGACAGAGTCACACCAACCCACCTTGCAAAGTACAAAATGTCCCTGCAGGCTCCTGGGCAGACCCTCAACTGACCCTCCGTGCCGGGACCGACTGTTCGGAGGAAGTCATACTCCGTCCACACTCCGGCAAAGGCAAAGACAAACGAGCTGGAGCACAACTTCTCTCTGCTCTTCCTGTTGGCTCTGATCAGCGGAGAAAGGCCCTGCAGCACAGTGAAACCCCATTTTCTGTGGCGGCCACAGCATCCCTCCCATCCCACACAGTGGGTGTTTGTCCCCTGCCATCAAGAGCTGGGTCTGTGACTTGCTTTGACTCGTGGAATGCCGCGAAGTGATGTGAGCTTGGGCCTTACGTGGCCTGGTGGCTTCTGCTCTTGCCGTCTTGCAGCAGAGCCCTTAATGAGAGACCATGTGGAGGGGGAGGGTCTGATGCTTTTCTGCATCCAGACGTTTTGACACCTGGAGACTTGCGGGCTTTGGAAGGTCTCTCCCTCCCAGGGCTAGTTCCTTGCTGGACATCCCTAACGTATTTCTTCAGGACTTTTCCTGGAAGCCTCTGTGCCCGAGACCCAAGCATGCCTCTGACCCTGGGCTTTCTCCAAGAGCAGCTCTGACCTTCCCCCCCCCAAGGCAAGAGCAGGGACAGGATCCCCAGTGTCCAGCGCAGTCCCGGCCGGTGAATGCTCACTGAATGGATGAATGACCGCAGGAACCAACGGTGCAGTTAGACCGATGGAAATGACTAGTAGAAGGGATTTCACCTCGTGAACCCAGAGTTCTGCCTGACATTTGAGACTAACAGGTGTCCATTAAACAAAGCTTTGCAAGAAAAAGAATTACACAATGTCCCTCCTTCACCAAATTAAGAAATAGATGAGTGGGCAATTTGCATCCCCACGGCTGGGTCTGTGCTAACGCTTCTCGTGGAACCCACTAGAGGGCTTGGGTCTAAGACGTGGGCTCCTCTCTCTACTCCTGAGCACCAGCTTTCCACAAAAGCGGGTTAGGGACCTCAATCCCTTTCGAAAACCATTCTAAAAAGACACATTTAATCCTAAACAAATAATCAAGGAACCAAGTGAAGCAATTTGCTTCTACCTGTGGCATTTTGAAATTTACCAGAGGTTTTTAAAAAATTGACCCCAAAGAAATGGGAGGGGTGCTTGCCAAAGGGGCCGGTCAGCAGAACCCCTCTCCTGGAACGACTATAACTGTGTTGTCTCCCTGTTCTCTAAGCCAGTGACAGTGTGTGTCAGCAAGCTTTTCCCTGGCGAGAGGGACCCATGTTCCTTTTTCTGGGTTTGCATCTGCATTGCAGGGACAGCTTAGAATAACCCAAATCCAGACTGGGCCACAATGGCATGGCAGACCCTGCGTCTGCAGAGCTGCGGGCAGCACAGCCCAGAGTGGGCAGCCTGTACGGTGCCTGTCCTTGTGGATGACAACCTGAAATCCTCCAGGGGAGCAGGACAGCTAGGAAACAAAGCGTGCCTCCATCTGTTTGCATTTTCTCCCGGAGAGTGGAAACATCTAAAGCCTGTAGGAGAGAAACGCAGCTACACATGCGCTAAAGACAACAAAAATCTCCACAGCGTGTCGTCATCAGGTGGGCCGGTGGTGAGCAAGGGGGTGGCCAGGAATTTCAGTGCATTTGGGAGGAAGAAGGAAGAGAATGCTAGTGGCCGTCACACTGAGAGACAGACAGGCAAAGCTGACATCCCTCAGGGGACAAATTAGCTGCCATCAAGCCCTTAGCCTCTGCCAAACCCTCTGCAGGGTGTGAGATGTTTCCAGATGTCCTTGTCTTCTGAGTCTCTTCTTCACGCACAGAGTAGAAGGAAGCAGGGAGCAGGTGCTCTGAGAAGTAGTAACCTGCTCTCCATTGTCAGCTTAGCCTGGAACAGCAACAACCAGCCTCACGGGAGCCATGAGCCAACGTGCTCAGAGAGGTATCATGTAATTTGCCACGTTAAGCTCTAACTCCATGAGCTGGGTCCTCTTCAGCCCATTTAAGGCACAAGGAAACTGAGGCTCAGCAAGGCTACAGTTCTGCCTCTAAGGTGGAGAAAGCCAGGCACAGCTGTCACACTGGAAAGTCCAGCACTGTCCTTGCAGGTCTCAAGGCCGCCCACCTTCTCCGTGCCACACACCTTTCCGGGTTGCAGTGACGGGAGAGAGGCTTGTTACTGACACAGACGCCATTCACAGGAAGCAGTTACAATGATCGGCACGTGGGATTATTTTGTGGTGATCCAGGTATGAAGTTGGTAGCGAGGAATCCAGGAGGCATTTTGATAGGGATTTATATGCTTGGAGTCAAAGAACATTCTCTCAGCACGCTGTTTACCTATTAACAGAAAAATGAGGGCCAGTGTCTGTATTTTGCACCAGTGCTTAAACAAGCATCTGGTAAAAGCTAGTTATAGAGTATTTAGTGTAGTTTTTCAGGTGAAGGGAAACGACATCGTCTTAAGCCAGCTAAAACTAGACAGAGAAAAGACAATAGACAAAGACAGTTTGATGGCAATTTGGCCAATATATATGTGACCTGCTCTGTGCCAGGCAGCCGGGTAAGGTCCAAGGAAGGTGTGGGTACAGTGCGGCCCCTTCACCCCTCATGTCACTCCCTTCCTTAAAACCCACTAAAGTCTTCTGGCCACATGGAACAAAAGGTCGGCTTCTTGCTCACTGACCTACCCCCTGAAGATCTGGCTCTGCCTCCCTCCCCCCCCACCAGCCCCCTCAGGTCTTTCACACCATAGGCCTGAGTCTTTCCACAGGCAATCCCTCCCCGCACCAGCACAGCCACCTCCACCCTTCTGTCCTGCTACAGACATCCAGGCACTTTCCACTAGCAGAAATTGTGGGATTTATTTGCCTACTTGCCTATTACTGTTGTCTCCTTGTTCCACTAGAATTTGTATTCCTGAAGGGCAGAAGCCTCGTCTGTTTTGTTCCCTGGTTGTGGACTCAGCACTCGATTGTACTAGGAGCCCAGTGTGGGGGCTCAGAAAACAGTGCCCCAAGATGAAGGCCTCAGAAGCAAAAGTTTTTCTCTGACCATTTCCGGTCCTCCTCTCAGCCCCGTTTCCCCCAGGACTGGGCGTGAGATGCACCTGATGAGAATAACATGGAGTCCGTCAGGGGCGGCCAACAGGACACAGCTGGTCTGGTCAGGTTAGCTCCTACGTGACCTTTACTTCCTGTCTCCCATTCTTAATATTTTGTAAATTTAGCTCCCACCTGAGAGATGCCTATTTTGAATAGTTTAGGAGGATTGATTTAGGAGATTAACTTTTGAATTGGAATGTTGTTTGGGTTATGCTAATTGTTACCGTTTAAGATAAAGATTAACATGGTTTTTACTTTGAACTTTCATGTATAAAGCTGTGATTTTGGAAATGGAAGAACTGAACAGTCTTGGAGAGACTACTCCCACTGTTCTCCAGAATTGCTGGCCTTCTGACAAAGTCTGGAGGACCCATCCTGGTCTCTCCTCCAGTAACAGGCACAGAAACTAAAATCCCTCCTCCCCAAGGCAAGGCAGAGAAACCAGGACCCCTTTACCTGAAAGCCATAACGTCTGAAATCATTATATGTAAATGATTATGATATGTAATGATCGTGATATGTAATGATATATGGCCATAAAGAAGTTATCCAACCTACTTTGACTGTAAGTCCTAAGACCTCTAGGCCAGAATGGCCCTGCCCTACACCCAAGGGAAGGATGCTGCCCAGAGAGACCAAGGAGAATCTAGACAGCCCGGCCTTGCTGTGTTGCAGTCTACGAGCCTCACATCACACCCTTCTGTCCAGTCATACTTCACACTGCTGTCCATCCTTCGTTGAACCTAAGCATAACACTGGACAATTTCTCCTGCATCCTTGAGTCTTCATTCTGAAGGGTCCTGTGTATATGCATTAAATACATTTGTATGGCTTTTCTCCTATTATCAACCTGCTTCATGGCAGTAATTTTTCAGCGAATCTTTAGGGGGCTGAAGCCTTGGACCCTCTGTCAGTGACAGGTAAGGGGGTCCTGGTGGCCTGCAGATGACCCATCCCCTACTGTCCATGTGCTCCCACACTCTCCATACCATGAATCCCCCTTTGGCCAGAATTAGTTCAATTTGGCTTCTGATTCCCACAAGTCACAGTTCTGCCAAGCCTCAAGGGAGAGGAACTGGGCAGGGAGCTCTTGGAGGAGGAGGCAGCTGTGGGCTTCTCCAATGTGCTGGGCAGTGGCTGCACACCCCTCCATTTGTGCCTGTGATGTCTGCAAGCAGTAAGGTGTATGTACAGAGATTGGGGGGCAAGCCTGGGCTTCTCCTTTGGTACTGGTGATACAGGGTTCCCCCATTCAGGGCTGGACAGGACCCCCATTTTGTAGGCCTGAGCAAACACACTTTTTTTCTCCCAACAGCCCTCTCTGAATACAAGCTGGGAAGGAGAGAAGCAGTTTGGCCAGTATTTCCTGTAGGCAGGCCCCTTCTGAAGTGTACAGCATACTGCCTACAGCTTTGCCCTGAGCTAGAGAGGTGGCCTTCATCTGTTAATATGCTCATGGTTCAGGAACACTGGGAGGATGTTTTCTGTCTGCCAGCTGCTGGCTAAGTGTGATTTTTACTCCCAAGACCTCCCTGTTCCGCTGCCAGAGGTTCTACTGCCCTTCTTCCTTCTGTGTCCCTTTCTGTCTAATAAATCCTGTCCTGTCACTAATCTGTGTGGTCCCTGGGTTCATTCTCCAAGTCTCCGAGATCAAAGACCCGCTGCAGCAAGAAATTCTGCCAGCGGCTATAGCGGAGGCACTCGGACGGCTGGCAGGTTTGTGTCTCCGTGGGTAAACTCGGGTCTCTAGAGAGTCGCCGTTCCAGCCCCTAATTCAACTGGGAATTACAAGTCGGCCATTACTGGACTCCGGGCGCTCTCCATGTCTCTCAGGAGTCCAGGAACCCACATGACCCAAGAGCATGAAAGAGGCCTCTTATCCCCAGCGAGCAGGTCTGCTCCTCAATCCTCAGTCTCCCGGGTCAGAGTGGGACCGGGGGCTGTGCCTCTCTACACCACATCAGGTAGCACTGCCGTGGCCACCTGAGCACGTCCAGGCAGCACCTGTCTCTGCTGGCTCAGGTAATGAAGGACCTCCGGGGCATAGAGGCGGCACAGGGAATAATAGCTGACTTTTTTTTTTTTTTTTTTTTTTTTTTTTTTGCTGTTTTGGCCGGAGCCGGGCTTGAACCCGCCACCCCCAGTATATGGGGCTGGTGCCCTACTACTTGAGCCACAGGCGCCACCCCTGGTTGGCTCTACTTTCAAGCTGTCAGAATTCAAGGGGTTTGCAAGCATTTTTTTCCCACAAATACATGCCCTCTTCTCCCCTCTCTCTCCTATTTGGCTGGAGTGTCTCGGTCACTCTGTGTGTATGTGTGTTAGATCAGACAGTCATGAATTCTCTCCACTCTTTCTTTCATACATCTGCCTGTTCCTGTTTTGTTGTTGTTGTTGTTGTTGTTGTTTTTGCAGTTTTTTGGCCAGAGCTGGGCTCGAGCCCACCACCCCTGGCATATGGGGCCGGCACCCTACCCCTTGAGCCACAGGCGCCACCCAGGGCTGTTCCTTTTTGAAATAGGAGGGCGGACCTATGTCCTTGTTCTCTGGTTCCTCAGTCACCCGTCTCTCCGGGCAATGCTGGCCCTGAACAGGGAGGGTCACAGGTGTAGGTGAGTTGGCCAGAGAGGTGGGGGCGCATCACTTAATCCTCAGACCATTAACCAGGGAGTCAGCCCTTGAAAACAGGGTTTCACAGAGTGTTGGGAGAAGGCAGGATCGGGCCCTTTCCCTAAATACTCACTAAGGTAAAATAAACACATAAAAGGTTCTGAGAGGTTGTCTCCAGGAAAAGGCCGCGTTTACAAAATAGTGATCCCCAAAGTCAGCCAGGGTCAGAAGGTTCTAGGGAGAACTCTTGGGTGGGCATGGTGTGGGCCTCCCTGTCCCTTGCCTGCGTCCGGGCCTTTGACAGGGCCCCTCAGGAGACACACTTTGATGGGAAATGCTTTCCTGTCACCAGCACAACCACCCGGGAGGCAAGGGAATGGGTGGCTTGTGAAAGTCAGGAGAAACTGATAGGGTCGAAAGTACTGACCTGCCCAAATAATGCTGACCCAGCTAGGAAGGAGTGAGCCCATGAATGTCCCACCCGGGACAATGAATGCTCCAGTCCTGGCCCCTCTGACCTTTGAAATCCCCATCCGCCATAACTCACGTGGAATTCCGTCCTGATGTCACCCACCTGCACCCGGGTGGGGTAAAGACCACATAGCCCACACAGAACCAAGTCTCTGTTTTCCTTTCACCTCGCTTCTCGGCAGGATCCCTCACCTTTGGGTCTTTAAGCTCTCAGAAACAACACAAGGTCAGCTGTGCCAAAGCCAACTGAGGTTTGGAAAGGCATCGGCCAGCTGCCAGAGCACTATTCTCAGGCCAAGCACCAACCCCCCAGGCAGCATGTGTGGAAAGGGTGCAGCACCAGCCAGGTGGCTCTGGGGCTGAGGCTGGAAGGGGACCTGCCTGTGATCAAAGAAGGAAAGAGAAAAAAGGGAGAGAGAAGGGAGTGGGGAAGACAGGGTAAGGAGGAGGGGAACCCCCAATACCCAGTTAGCCCCTCAGCCACCGAGGGGGGGCTCTTTGGTTTTCACAGCAAGTGAATTTCCTTTTAAACAGGAACACCCCCTGCAGTCTTCCCCCAGAGGGTTCAGTGAACAATACCTGTCAGGCACCCGCAGGGCTCCTCTGGGGGCACAGCAGGAGCTTCCTGCCTGGGTTTGGTTTTGGAAATCTCCCCTTCCCCAGCCCTTGTCTCTGCCACCCCAGGGCCCTGCCCGTTAGTCACCCTGCCTATTACTGGCCATAGATGACCTCCCAGAGGCCAGAGCCCCACTCAGGAACCCCTCTCTGAGGCCGGCTGGATTCTCCTCCTCCACTTTCAAAACAGAACAATAAACACCCTCTCTTGTCTTTTCCCGGTCGTCTGCTAAGGGTCCTCACAGGGCTGCCAGCGGGCTGGAGTCCAGGGACCGGTTCTGTGTCAGCCTCTGATATTCTTCCCAGGGGCCTGGGAGAGGGGGTGGGGATGGCAGGGCCTCCCGAGCCGCGGGAAGAGAAGAGAGCTACCTCACAGCTGTCCCTGTGTCCAATGTCCACCTCACCTGACGGTTCAACCCATCCTGCTCCTCCCCCCCCCACGCAGCCACCTCACCCCTGGACCACAGGCCCTGCCTCTCTTGCAGTAAATCCCTCCTAAGCTGGAGCCTCGCTCCGTTCTCGCCCTCTGTGAGAAGCACTCCCGGAAGATGCCCCCTCTGTATGTGATCACCCGTGTTGTGGAAGGCGGGATTCTAGGGTCCCCGCAGTGTGTGGGAATCGTGATTCTTTTCTCTCCTGCAGACCTTCTCAGATCCTTCGCTGTCAATAACAAGGCCGGCCAGCAGGGGGCGAGCCAGCGCGTGTCCGGAGCCGGCCCTTCCGCCCTCCTCCTCCGGCCGCTGGAGCTCGCTGGGTTGGGAACGTCTGTGCTCAGGCGCGCTGCTGCTTAGCTCTTACTTACACTCTTACTTCCCCACAACTCCACTACGCCGCCTCGCAAGGCGCCTGGAGGACAGGATCTCATACTGGGGTCCTGTGAGCACCGAGCAGGCTCTTCGCGCTTCCTCGAAGGGCTCCCCAAACACAAGAACTGGAAACAGTGGTGGCTGGTGGCGTTTTGGGAGGCCGAGGCAGGAGAGGGTCACCTGAGCCAAGAGTTGGAGACCAGCCCCGGCCTCCAACTAAAAATAGAAAAACTAGCAGGTCGTGGTGGCGAACGCCTGTAGTCCCAGCTACTCGGGGGCTTGAGGATGCAGTGAGCTGCGATGGGCCACAGCACTGTAGCCAGGGCAACAGAATGAGACTCTGCCTTAAAAGGAAAATAGGAATAGGGTCAGTTTTTCTTTTTTTAAAAAATTTAGAACAGTCTCACTCTATTGCCCTGGGTAGAGTGCTGTGGTGTCACAGCTCACAGCAACCTCCAACTCTTGGGCTCAAGCGGTTCTCTTATCTCAGCCTCTGGAGTAGCTGGGACTACAGGTGCCCCACGACCCCAGGCTATTTTTAGAGATAAGGTTTGGCTCTGGCTCAGGCTGGTCTCAAACTCTTGAGCTCAGGCAATCCACCTGCCTGGCCCTCCCACAGTGCTGGGATTACAGGCACGAGCCACCTTTCCGGCCTAGGGTCAACTTTTCTAATTATTTCTCAACTTAAAGGCCCTCTTATACTACCAACAATAGTATTTCTTGTGAGTACTTTCCATAGAATTCTAACAACATATGCTAACCAAAGCAGAATTAACTTTTTTCCTTACTAATACAGATATTTAACAATAGCAACACACACAGATACAGAGCTATCCAAATGTGAGTCCTGTTAGTTATGGAGAGATACATAGAAACAGGGACATTTCCTTGCAACTCACACCCTTTCCTCACCTTTCCCCCCAGCTTGCCTTCTGCCCATTCTTGGACTGTAGCCAATGGGTGTTTCCAGTTCTCTGAGGGCCGCCTGTGACACTGCCAGGCTGCCTCCCAGCACAGCCCTGACAGCCCCGCTGGCCACCAGGCTCTCTCTTGAACACCTTTTGCTCTTTTTCGGCCTCTCCCTTCATGGTCTTCCATCAAATCACACTTAGCACCAGCCCACATGCTCCCCTTCCCCCCCAAAGCCCTCTGCTGCGACACAGGATCTCATTCTGCCTCAGTTGCACGTGTAGTGTTGCACGTGTATGTGTGGTGTACGGGTGTGTGTGGTATCTGCGTGGCATTTATGTGTGGTATATAGTGTGTGAGGTATGATTATGTGTGATGTGTGAGGTGTGTATACGTGTGTGGTATGCAGCGTGTGCATGGTGTGTAACGTGTGGTGTGTTCATGTGTGAGGTACTGTGTGTGTAGCATGTGGTAGCTATGTGAGTGGGGTATACACATGTGTGGTATGTTGTGCATGTGGTGTATGTGTGTGTGAGGTAAGCATGTGGCATGTGAGGTAAGTGTGCGCTATGTATACATGTGTGTAGGTGTGCGGTATATAGTGTGTATGGCGTGTAATGTGTGTGTAAGGTAAATGTGTGGTATATTGTGTATGGTATGTGCGGTAAGTAATGTGTGTGGTATGTACACGTGTGCTGTGCCTATGTGTGTGGCATGTAGTGTGTGGTATGTATGTGAAGTAAGTGTGCGGTGTGCACGTGTGTGGTATGTACGTGTGCAGCATGCTGTGTGCACACAGCCTTGAATCCCCACAGGGCTCCTCTAAGCACCCGGTAAGCAGAGCTCGTCCTGCAGCCAGTGGCTTTGCTCTCCCTCGCTGGCCACGCTCAAGCCACAGCCTGGTAACATCCTCATCACCAGGGAAGCCAAGGTTACTTGGATTCCCTCCAGATCAGCTCCGTGGGACACCGGACACAGGGTCACTGGCCCTTCCCCACTGCTGAGGTGAAGATACAAACCGAGACAGGCCCCGGAGGGTTAGAGTAGCCTGAATTTCAGGCTCAGGACGGAGGAAGAGCACAGGAGAGGCAGAACAGAGTAAGGAGAGAGAGGAGTTGCAGTTGCTGCTGTAGTTGTGTGTTGGGGGGCGTGCAGGCATGGGGGGTGCATGCTAGGGGCACCCTAAGGTGCGACAGGGAGCCAGGATAATTGAAAGTGCAAGCACAGGTAACATTTAAAAATTGATCATTTCACTGTAGATTTATATTTCAAAAGATCATGTTGTGCATGATAAATACACACACTTTATCATCAGTTTAAAAAACAAAATAAAATATAAAACACTCTTACCCAGCAACCCCCCCCCCACCAAATTACCTAGAGATGGGGGGAACCTTAAGTGAAAAAGGAAGCCCCCAGCCTGAGGTGTCTAGTATATTTCATTCTTTTTATAGGAAACCCTGCTATACCCCAAATAGCTGTATCCATCCAAAGTCACAGACAGGTAGTATCAGATTCTTTTGGATTCCCAGAAGTAATAAATACAAACATTTAACTGAGTTCTAAGCCCATATGGATTTTGGCCTTAAGTCTGAGCATTCAACAGCAAAGAGAAAACATAAGTTTATAAAACACCTACATTCCTCCAAAAACAAAAGTAAAAGACCCTCCCCCTGCCCCCAATCCCAGGAACTATTACAAGCATTTTATTCTGTGACTAAATTTACACGAAGCCACAGCCCACTTGCTTCTGTGATGGAAATACCACAGCACTGTGCTGGGGTTTATACTTAGCCCCCAAATCTGGGTCATCAGAAATAGCAGAGCAACAATGTTCTATTTAATTGAAAATTAGTACATTCTTTAGGAAACCATACCTAAAGATGGTGATGTAATTCTATCCAGGAGCAAAGGGAAAGACTGGTGAAAATGCTCAAATTCCTGAATACAATTCAGGTGGGTTGAATGAGACAAACTCCTGCCTTCTAAACCCACACTGAAAATTAACGGCTTTACTTCTTTCCACAGCTCTTGCTCACTAGCACCCTTAGTGCCCACGTTCCCATTCCCGCCGTGCACCCACATTGTGCACTCGGTAAGCACTTTCCAAGAGCCTGCTTCCTATTCCAGGACCATCCCAGAAATTCCCTGACAGCTTTTGCCCTGTGTCTCTCCCTGGGGGCTCCACAGGAGTGTCATTTTCATGATGAATGCATTTTACAAGGGTCTACCATGTGCCAGGCACTGTGTTAGGCACTGCACATACATAATTCCATGTGACCTTCACATTGAACTTTCATGAGCAATGGAGAAGGAATGAACTCATTTTATACTGATTCAGCTCAGAAAGGCAAATAAAGCCAGATTTTGAACTCAGGTCTTCCCAACTCCAAGGTCGGCTATTTAGCCTCCCCTAAGTTATGTGGCCTTCCCTGGGAATGTATAATCTTGAACACAGAGCGTGCAGAAGTGGAGGTCAAATATTAGGCCCACCAGGACATGAGACAGTGGGGGTCTGACCTGGCATTCCGAACATGGGCAAAGCCAGCTCCTTTTTAAGCAAACTTCCACGGACAGTCCTTCTAAGTCTGATCGGCAACCCATTAAAAAAAAGGGGCCTCTGTCCTAACAAACAAGAATGGCTTTTATCTGCTCAGGAAAGAAAGGCTGAGTTGCTTTATTTATTTTTTCTAGAATACAGATACTATCATTCATGGCAGCAATGATGCCAAACGGTAGCAGCCGACCTTGCTGAGCACCCAGGAGGCTCAGTACCTGCCTGTGGAAATGGGGCTGTGATGCAAACAGCAGGCCTACCAGATGAGACATGGCACCTGCCCCTGCACCAACACCTGCCTGACCAGGGCCTGGGTCAGCTCACAACAAGTCCACTGAGCACCTCAGTTCAGATGGTTACAGCTCAGTCAGGAGTCAGGCACCCACGGGCAGCCACTGTAAGCTACAATATATGTTAACACCTATACTCGCAGCCCAGGCTTTTGGGGCCACCTGTGTCCTGACGCAGGCCACTCATAAAAGACACTCTTTGTAACATGAATCACGTCCATGAGCTCTCCTCTGGGGCTGGGGTGAAAGCATTATGGGAGACTTTCTCCCCTCTTTTCTGTATGCTTACATTTTTGCTATAAGCAATTGTGTTTGTACTAAGAAGAAATAATAGCCATTTCAAGTTCAGAGGGGAAAAATGCTAAATTTCCATCAATTCCTGTTTTCATTTTATTCTTTGGATGATTTTATGTCTGTTTATTCATCTTTTTGAATAGAATAAAGGAGACTCTAGGATTTCACAGCATTACTTAACATTCTCATATTCTATCCTGTAATTCCAATCGTTGTCATTGTCTTCACACAAAGGGGAACGGCAGAGAGTAGACATCTCCCTCTGGAATGAAAACTCAGACAATGGTGTTTGTACGCCTGCCCAAGTTGAGCGTGAAAATGAAGTAGAGTGGTTTCATTCCTATCAGCTCCACACCACTTCCCAATCCCAGTCAGCCTCCTCACACATCGAGGTAGTCTGAAAAATGAACTGAGAATCAGCATGAAATGCTTAAAGCATTTCTTGTATGTTGCTTTTATTTTTAACAAAATAAGAAAAAAATTTTTGTATGCAAACAAAAATTTCCTACCTCAATTTTACACATTAGGGAAATTACTGAAATACTGACAAAAATTTTAAAGAAAAAATAACCCTTCTATACTTCAAACGATCATTTTATCTTTTTCTTTCTTTTTTGAGACAGAGTCTCAAGCTGTGACCCTGGATAGAGTGCTGTAGCATCACAGTTCACAGCAACCTCCAACTCTTGGGCTTAAGCGATTCTCTTGCTTCAGCCTCTTAAGTAGCTGGGACTACAGGCGCTCACCACAACACTCGGCTATTTTCTTGTGGTTGTTGTAGATGTCATTGTTGTTTAGCAGGATCCGGCCGGGTTCAAACCCGCCAGCCCCGGTGTATGTGGTGGCACCCTACCCACCGCTATGGGCGCCACTGCCATTTTACCTTTTTCTAATTAAACTACTTGATTGGCTGATTTTAATCTAGGCTGGATTTTTTTTTTTTTTTTGTAGAGACAGAATCTCACTTTATCGCCCTCGGTAGAGTGCCGTGGTGTCACACAGCTCACAGCAACCTCCAACTCCTGGGCTTAGGCGATTCTCTTGCTTCAGCCTCCCGAGTAGCTGGGACTACAGGCAATCTATGCTGGATTTTTAAAAAATAAAGGTCATGTTTATTAATCCTGGTTCCTTAGTAAATTAGATGAATTTGAGGACCTATTATTTTATATGGTCAATTTCCAGAAGTCATTTTTAAAAAGAAAGCTAGAATTACATTCATTTATTTGAAAGGTAATCCTATTGCAATTCTCCATTAAGGTCTTATGGGATCCCTTCCTGAGGTGGTCCCAACTCTTGCTTTTCACAGTGGGACAAGCACACGGCATGAAACTTCCATGTCTGGGCATCCAGAAAGTTGTGTGCCTGTGGCATTGGCCTTTGAGAGGGCGCCAAGGGGGGCCAGCACATGGGACCTAGGGCTGGCCAACTAGCCGTACCTGCTGTTTTGAGCACGTGATAATCACCTCAGTGATTCGACGAGAAGCGTGGGTGCCAAGAAATGGATATGGGGGCAACCTCGAAATGTCATAAGGAGTAACCTCACCAGCATGTCTCTGGAACCTACAATTGTGCACACTTGTACAGTAGGTAGTTTGTGTCAATGGTGACTTCACAGTTTGTTTCCCTTTGAAGAAGGTAAATGTCCCAGCTTGCCTGGATAGTCCTAGATTAGGCCAGTTGTCCTCGCATAACTTAATAGTGCCTCATTCTACCCAAAGCATCCTGGTTCAGATGACAAATCACACGGGTGTGGGGCCCCCTCGCCACCCCAGGTGCCCACAGAGGTTCCTCCCAGCAGAGCTCCTCAGCTCCGTTTTCTGCTACTCCATCTGCCTTACTCTTCCAGGGCCAAGAAACCCAATAGGATCCCCCCTGACTAAGATATGAGTGTCTGAGAAGAGCCATTTGGAGAAAATTGCCCTAATGCAGAGAACTGATGAGATGAAGCCCTGCCCCCCCCCCCCCCGGTGCGGGAGGGACTCGGACAGGAGCTGCCTCTGAGTCTTCCCCACACTCTGAGGCCACCTGCACCTGGTACTCAGGAGAGGGGCTCACCAGAGCCGGGGATGGCAGGTCAAGAGCACTGCAGTCACCCTCACACCCTGCTGTTGAACCTCCCCGCTTCCGCCTCCTAAAAGCGGAGCCAGCACCCTGAGGTTCTTACTGCAGACAGGCTGTGCTGGCCTCTGACCCTACTTTACTCACAGACCAGCAGGGCAAACTTTGAAAGAAATAAAAGAAACTTTATTCTAATAGTATATGGAAAGTTTTTGAAGAAGGAATTACCTGACCAAAAAAAAAAAAAAAAAAAAAATTCCTTATCCTTGAACAGCTAAAAGGTTATTTTCTGTAAAATTATATAAATATTTTTATGCTCACATATGAACATGAAGTTTATGGTTCTAAAAGTTTTAAAGATCAACATAATTTGATTTTTTAGACAGAAAACAAGAAATATTCCCCGAGTAACAACGAGAGGGCAGAATTGGGGACAGATGGTGGGGTGGGGGTGGGGGCAGAAGAGAAGACCAAAAACAATAAAAACACAACAAAACCCTGTGCTTGGATTTTAGAAGATAAAACGTGGCAAAAACTACATTAAAAGCAAAAACTGAAACTTACCATCCAAGGTGAAGGTGAGATGACCTCATGAATCAATTGCATTCTAAGTTGATACAACTAAATATGTCACCTGGCTGATCTGTCATTCCAGGAGGCAAGGACCTTTTCCTTGTTTATTCTTATCAAGCAAACTGATGTTCAAGGCAGCAGAATTAATGAAAAGCCTTCAGAGCCAACAGACAGGGCGTATACACTGGGTGTTGGCTGAGTGACCCCAGGCCAAATGCTTAGCCTCTCTGAGCCTGTTTTCTTGCCTGTGAAATGTGGGCAGTAACAGGTACCCTGGCTGGTTTAGTGGGAGGATTAGAAGCAACCTAAAAAAACCTGCCTCTAACATCGCCCCTGGCAAATAATGGACACTGAATGAGACAAGGGCTTTAGTTGAGAAATTAATCTGATGCTAGCACTGTGCTCCCTCGTGGTTCTGTCAGTCGCCACTGACTTGTAAGTCTAAACCGGGCCCATTCCTGACCCTCTGATGTCACACAACCACAAAAAGACACTGACAGGTGAAAACAGACTCTTTGGGGAGCTGTGGCCCCTCCCCTAAGGCACCCACACAGCAGGTGAAGGCAGGCTCGTGGGGGCACCGTGCTCGCCTCTCGCTTGGGGAGCACTGCTTCCTTGGAGTCTCCAGGGGTACCAGTGACATAGATTCTCTACTGGACCCCAGGAGGTGACAGAAGACCACGTAAAGGAAGCTCCTGGGGCCGTGCAGGGAGTCTCCTGTGTGCACACACCTCCCACTGGGCACCTGTTCCAGCACCACAGGCTGCAGCAGGGACACGGAGGATGTCCCGGCCACAAGTGCCTGGACTGCACAGGAGGCCAGGATGGGCTCAGGTCAGGCTCTGGGACGCGCACTCAGCTCTGGGAAGAGAAGCCACGGCTCCAGGGAGAAGCGGCTTCTACGCAAGGAAGAAGCTCCAGAGCTGGCAGGCGGTGTGGTGAGCCGCACGGCTGAGATGTGGGTCTGAGAGCCAGGGAGCAGATTATGGCAGGTACAAACCACCACCACAGGACAACAGGCCTGTCCTCTGAGGGGACAGATATGGTGTGGGGGATCCCCAGGGTCAAGGATGCCAAGCACACAGAAGGGGAGAAAAGCAAACTGCCAGCAGAAGACAGGTGCACCTGAGGTAAACTGTGGTTTCAGAAATGCAATGCACAGCAATGTCTCAGAGTCCAACAGTGAGTTCTGATTTAACACAAGGTCTCCGGAAAGGCCCAAGATGGGTTTTTGGTCCCGCAGAGACTGTTCGTCCTTACACAGGTAGTAGACCCAAACACACAAGCAGAGTCTCTGAGCGCTGACTTGCTTCTCGTATTCTCGAGTCCAGGCAGGATTCTGACAGCCCGGTGAGGCCACAACACTCAGCCCAGCACCAGCAGGACCCAGGCAGGGCAATCCTCTCCCGGCCAATGCCAGCTATATCTGGACAAGGCCACATGCTGCAGGGTGAGATGACTGGACGTAGAGTCCCCAAAGCTGGGCCAAGCTTTGCCCACCCCGCTGCCTCCCTGGGGAGGAGGAGAGCTGGCTGCTTGGCCGGAGGGAGCTGGGCCGGCCCTGCCCAGGGCTGTCAGATGTACTGCTCCTCATCCCTGTCATTCAGGAGCAGAGACCACTTGTCCCCACCGTCCACAGCGGTGCTCTGCCCACGTGGCCTGTCGGAAGTCAGGGAGGACAAAGACACCTGGCTGACGTAGCTGACCTGGTCCCACGGGGTGGCCCTGGGGGGGTCGCGGCGGCGGTCATCCATGCCGATGTGCACGCTGACCTGCGACGCGGTCAGAGGCCTCATGCGGCCGTGGGCCTGCGCCTCGTACCTCTCCAGGTCGGGCTTCTTATAGCTGAAAAGCATGAATGCGAGAGCATCAGAGCCATTCTGGGCACAAGACTCTTTCTGTTCTCCTTCTGGAAGTCTGGTGAAGACCTCTCATCCATCTTCCAATAACATGCAGCACGAAAACCTCATGGGTTTTAAAGAAAAAGGACATTAAGCTTCTATGGTTCAAGTCAAGTTCACCTGATTTAAAAACTTCCTGACAGGGTGGTGTCTGTGGCTCAGTGGGTAGGGCACCGGTCCCATATACTGAGGGTGGCAGGTTCGAACGTGGCCTGGGCCAAACTGCAACAAAAAAATAGCCAGGCGTTGTGGCAGGCGCCACAACTACTTGGGAGGCTGAGGCAAGAGAATTCCTAAGCCCAGGAGTTGGAGGTTGCTGTGAGCTGTGACTCCACGGCACTCTACCGAGGGCGACAAAGTGAGACTATCTCTAAAAAAAAAAAACTTTCTAATAAGCAAATGCCTTACATATAGCAGGCTGCCATTACCTTTTATTAAATCCTTGCATTAACAAACACATGAACGTCTTTTGTAAGGAAGGAAAAAAGATAACAAACGGGGGGATCTCACATCTCCATGACAGTCACATACACAGCCCTTGCGCAGAGCAGTGACAACAGCCCAGCAGGTGCGACTGCTCAGAGGCAGATCACCTGGCTCAGGGCTGCTACATCACCCCCCACATAGCCCCGGCTGCCACTGTGGGGTTGGCCCACTCTCAGCCCAGGACGCACACCGGTCAGCCCCAATCTGCAGTGAGCAGCAGCACGGCCTCCCAGAGGCTGACACACGTCCCCCCAACCCCCCACAGGACTCACCACTTGAGCTGCAGGGAAGACAGCACCACAGACACGGAGGAGGCTGCCATGGCCGCCGAGCCCATCCACGGCTGCAGCACGATGCCGATGGGCATGAAGACCCCTGCCGGGGGAAGGATGCGCTCACACCGTGGCCGGAGGGCGAGTGAGAAGCAGACCTCCAGAATTGATCTAGGGCCTACCCCCGCCACCCCTGTCCACGTTCACCTACAGCCCCCTTGGGGGGTTATCCTAAAAGCTGGGGGGGCTGCTGTCAGGGACCTGGCTCTCCTACACCCACCCTGCGCTTCCCAGAACCACCCGTGGGAGCACTCTGAGGAGCAGTGGGTGCAGGTAGCACAGGAGCCAGCTGTCCTGAAACAAAGCCTCATCTACACAGAGCAGCCACCTCCAGGGCCTCACAACACCTTTAGGAGAGAGAAGTGAGTGCAAGGCCCACAACAGAGCCAGGACGAGAGGGTCAGCTGTCCATGGTTGGCTCACGGACACCGGAGCGAATGAAGTTCCTGAGCCAGCTCTGGGGGAAGGTGACCCACCTGACTCACCAGGCTCGGGACACTGAGACGGCCACACCGACCCCACAGGAGTGACTGACCACGTGGACACAACAGTGGGGACCAAGGTCTCCTCCACCAGTGGGGGGCGCCACCGCGCAGAGGGGCCTGGAATTCTTTCTCACCAGGTTCCACAGGATTTGAAGGGGCAAGGGAAGTTAGGAAGCAGAAAAGTTTTCATTTCTTTCCACAATCACAGGAAACCTGGGCAGGACTAATTTTTGTGTTTTTTTTGACAGAGTACTGCTCTGATACCAGCTGGAGTGCAGTGGCGTGATCATAGCTCACAGTGACCTCAGACTCTAGGGCTCAAGAGATCCTCCTGCCTCAGCCTCCTGAGTAGCTAGGACTACAAGCCTGCACTACCACACCTGGCTAGTTTTTCTATTTTTGGCGGAGATGGGTTCTCACTATTCCTTAGGCTGCTCTCAAATGAACTCCTGCCTCAGGTTCCTGTAAGTGCTAGGATCACAGGCCTGAGCCACTGGCAGGGCCTCTGAGCAGGAACCATTTTTAAGACAAGGTTTTGAAGCACCAGTCATTATGCCGTGCATGTAGCAGAAGCCTCAGGACTATTAATAATGAGTATTTTTCAGACTGTACGTCTTAAAAAATGGTTCAGAAAATAGGGCCACAGAGGGGCCAGTTTTGTAGTGCCATCACGCCAAACCTCTCAACCAGCTTTGCAGAAAGGACCAATATGAATAAAGGTTTAGGGGTCCCCACAGCAGTTTCTCATTTACCTTTAGAGACATGTACATTCATAGAGACACGTTTCATTACCAGACATGTAATGAAACCAGTCTCTGTAAAAGCCTGCCAGCCAGTCAGCAAGGCGGCTCCTCACCAGGCTATCTAGGAGCCTGGCAGGGAGAAGGCCCAAGCAGTGACAGAACCCCTACCTGCCGCGATGGGGACTCCAATCAGGTTATAAATCAGTGCCAGGACCAGATTGACTCGGATTCTGCGGACAGTCCTCTTGGAAAGGTGAATGCTAGCCACCACATCGAGCAGGTCATTCTGGAGGGGAGAAGCAGGTGGTCAGGGGTCTGCTCCAACCTTCCCCCCACCACCCACAGCAGTGGTGCTCACTCTGATGAGGACAACGTCGGCCGCCTCGATGGCGACGTCGGTGCCAGTGCCGATAGCAACGCCCATGTCCGCCTGGGCCAAGGCCGGGGAGTCATTAATCCCGTCTCCCACCATGGCGACTTTCTTCCCTGTGTCCTGCAGCTCCTGGACTTTGGCCACCTTGTGAGAAGGCAGCACCTCCGCGAAGACCTTCCTGATCCCAACCTGAGAGGAGAGGAAGGAATGCCTGGTGCTGGCAGAGGGCGGCAGCACAGCCCACGTCACCCACGCCTTCCACTGCAGTGGCCACGTCCAGCCAGGGAGTCCAGCCGGCCACGGCGTGGCGTCACAGCTCACAGCAACCTCAAACTCGTGGGCTTAGGCGATTCTCTTGCCTCAGCCTCCTAAGGAGCTGGGACTACAGGCTCCCGCCACAATGCCCAGCTATTTTTTTTATTGTAGTTGTCACTGTTGTTTAGCAGGCCTAGGCTGGATTCAAACCCACCAGCACCAGTATATGTGGCCTACAGGCGCCGAGCCAGGATACAATTACTTTTCAAAAGCATACAGCTCTGCACACCTTTGTGGGGAGAAGGGAGTATGAGTCTCAGGAATTCACTCTGGAGCTGCTGCTGTGTGCGCAGGCAGGCAGCCGGCCTTCCGTGCTGTCCTCCCAGCCCAAACTCAGCACCCAGGGCTGCTGGAAAACTGCCCGGGCCTGCGCTGCTCATCTGGGCACATGGTGAGAAGCACCACGCCGGCAAAACCTCCCCTAACACAAAGGGTAGAAGATGTCTTTTAGCCCCCAACTCATAAATTATTTTTCCCTATCACAGTGTGGGAAATGGTTAGAGAACGCTGGAATCCCTTTTTCTAGGATATGTGACCCCAGGCCCTAGGGATGCGATGTCTGTGGCAGCAGCACAGCGATGGGAGATGCTACGGAGCTCGGAGCAGAATGGAGCACGTGGGAAAAGCAGCTGGAAAGACAAGCCACGCTGAGCGCGGGCGCCCTGTGCTTACTTTAGTCTCCAACTACTCTTCTCAACTTAACCATCTGTAATCTGTAAGGGCTATACCTGAGTAGCAATGGCTCTGGCCGTCTTCCGGTTGTCCCCCGTGATGAGAACCACGTCAATCCCCATGCTCTGCAGTGTGTGCACAGCCAGGGCTGCCTCGGGTTTGACGGCGTCTGCGATGGCGATCAGCCCGCAGAGCACACCTGCAGCGGAGCAGCTGCGTCAGTGCGTGGGGCGGGGTGGGCCGGGGCACAGCGAGCCCACGAAATGCAGAGATTTGCAACAGTTCTCACCACGTAACGTAACATAATAGAGGCAATCCCGAGTTACAAACACCCAATGTACGTACAACTTGCACTTACAAACAGAGGCTATTATAGGTAATAGATAATCATGCCTGTTCCAACTTCCATACACATTCAACATAAGAACAAGCTTATAGAACCTATCTTGTTTGTAAACCCATGGACTGCCAATATGGTTTTTAAAAAAATTATACACATTTAAAGATGCACATAAAAGTCCGGAAGCAACACCCAAATGTTCACAGTGGTTCCCTGAGCACTTTCATCCTCTTCTTTATGGCTGTCTCAATTTTCCAAATTTTCTGCAAGGAGCACGTATTATTTTGCAAAGTACCTGGCTCATAACAAGAACTCAATACATATGAGCTATTAGAACTTGGGAAACAACAGATGCTAAAGTGATGAATGTCCAAACTAGAAAAATCAATCATTTCTTTTTGTCTTTTCCTACAGATAACGTTTCTGCAGAAATTTTCTTCCAGTGCACCTTTAGACACGGAAGCAGGCTTCTAGGGCTGAGGGCTGAATGGAACAGAATGAAGGAGGTGGGAGAGGGCATGACTCCTTCAGTGGTGCCACTTCTAGTTTGACGAATTGCGGGGACAGTGGGTTTACAAAGGCTTAGAAAAAGGGGGGAGAAAGAGAGAATGGAAGAGGAATGTATTTTGAATGCTCCCACATATTTGGTGGGAGCATTCAAAATACAGTATCATAAATTATTTTTTATTTGCATATAGTGTTACTTCTATTAGCAGAAACTAACATTACCAAAGCAAAACGGGTGGATTGCTGAGCTTAGTAGTTCAAGACCAGCCTGAGCAAGAGTGAGACCCTATGTCTACTAAAAATAGAAAAACTAGTGGGGCATCGCAGCAGGTGCCTGTAGTGGAGGCAGGAAGACTACTTGAGCCCAGGAGTTTGAGGGTGCTGCTTGGACACCACAGCACTCTACCCAAGACACAGAGTGAGACTGTCTCAAGAAACAAACAAACAAACAACAGAAAATAAAGCAAAGATTCTGCTCTCTCTCAAATGCAGACAGACAGGATCTGAGTGCTAAGGCACGCAGTCTTGAGGGTCTGTGCACACCCAGTCTGCAAGTAGTAGGCACAGAGAGCTGTAGGGACCGTACTATTTAAAGGTGTCCTGTAGTTGAAGCTGTTGGGAAGTGAATGCCTGGTTTGCCTGCAGGGATAAACAAGAAGGATGACTTTGAACCACCCACATGGACAGCAGCCGTGATGGTGGTAAAGACGGTTGAGGATTCCAACAGCGAAAAGACCAATGCCAGGGCAGAGATGAGGGCAGATGGAGACAGTGAGGAAGAAACAATGTCAGAATGGGAATGAAGAGAAAAGACCGTCCTGGTCTCCAACTCCTGAGCTCAGCAATCCACCCGCCTCTGCCTAGCCAGATAACTTTCTAGAAAACAGACCTGAAATTAACAGAGAGGAAGATTTGTTTAAAAAAAAAAAAAAAGAAAGAAAGAAAAGAAAGGAGGCCCCTTTTTGCTTGACATCCACAGAAAACTGCATCTTAGATTGAAAGGAAGGTCTGAGCGGGAGTACCGTCAATGGCCACCAGGATGGCCGTGTGCCCTTTCATCTCGTGGTCTGTCATAGCGTCGCTGACGTCACTGGAAATGGTCAAGCCGTTGCGCCTCAGCCATTCCCGGTTCCCGATCAGCACAGAGTAGGTGTGCGGGGCTGCATCTATGCACAACAGACTGTGGTTATTCCTCAGCAGTCCAATTGCTTGTGAACTGAAAATCATGCAATCCTTTTTACAGCAAATATGCATTTGACCATTCTGAAAAACCATCACCTAGTAAGGGCCTCTTCTAACACCGTCCTTTAAGACGGGCAACAAGCACAATAAATGTGCAGAACAGATGGATATGAATTAAAATGGGGTGTTAACAGCATATGCTGTATGTGTGAAAATGTCACAAGCATATTAGGGCATCATCATGAGATGTCCTTACCTGCCTCTAGACCGGTGGTTCTCAACCTGTGGGTCGCGACCCCTTTGTAACAATGAAAATACATCGCGGCATTAGGAAGGTTGAGAACCACTGCTCTAGACGTACCCACTGACTCGTGGTTATTAAGAACCAGTTGTCAGCCCCGTATCCAAAGCAAGTGTTGACTGGATTCACTACTGCTTGGTATCAATGGCCCAAGGTAGTTAACAAATAATCAGACAAGTCTATTTCTATGAAATGTTTTATCCTATACCTCCTGAAAGGCCAAGTGCATTTCTCACCTGTCACCTTCCAGCAGTGTGCTCTGAGGTGTCACTGCACAACCCAGCCCCTGAAAGCTCTAGTGGGGAGGTCACCCTGGGGTTTTAATTCAGTAGAAGGTGGCAGATGGAATCTAACACAATGTAAATCAAGATTTCATGACCCAAATTCTTAGGAAAAAACACTACACCTGAGTTTTGGGGTGGTCCCTCCCCCCTTATACTGATGGCTGGCAAGCTATCCTTAGAATAAGAAAGGCCGTTTTTAAAAGCAGGCATTGCTCTGAGCGGGTTACTTTGTGTGCCTTCCCTAAATTCTTCTGCTGGTTCTATAAATACTCCTTATCCTGTGGTTCAACCACATGGGAGGGAAACAAGCAGAACAAAAGTCCAAGTGCTCTCCCTGTCCACGCTGCAGCTTATGACAAGCACAACTGATAGGCAATAAGAAGGAGAATCAGCTAAGCAGTGCTCTGGAACTCTGAGCCACGTCTGCGTCTGCATGCTGCGAGCGTCAGAGAACACGGGGGACAAACTGAGGCTTTCCTGGGGAAGGCAGGTGCAGCGCGCCCAGCCATGAGCCTCTGCTGTCACAGCAGGGGAAGCGTGGCAGGCAAGCCTGCCTGGCACTCTCTGTGATCTGGCACGCCTCCACTTTACCCAGCCAGGCCCAGATCCAGCTTCAGAGACAAAGGCCGCAGATACCTTTTTCCACAGGAAGGCTGCCAACCCCGTTCAGATGACCGGCCCGTTCACCTGGCGGGCGCTCCCTGTGGGCCAGCATGCCTTCCACGTTGCTGACTTTGCACCCGATTCCACAGCCTGGTACAGCCTGGAAGTCTGTGCAGTATCCCAAGATCTCTGTTCCAAGTTCCTGCAAAGGCAGGGCGAGAGGGGGAAAGGGAGCTGGGACCAGAAACCGAGAGACGTGTAGTAAAAGGGAGGACAGGGTCACAGGCAAAGGCAGTAAGAGGGGCCCGGGGCAGGACAGGGGCCGGGGGACTGGTGGAGAGCGCGACTGGAAACAGCGTTAACTTCTGTCACTTGACCCTGACATCACAGCGGGGAAACTGAGGAGGACTGATCAGCCTAAGTCTCTCCCTGGGTGACGCCCCAAGGGTGAGCAGGCCACAGACTGGAATGGAGAAACAAAAATTCACACTAAATACCGTGAATTGAGGAGGGGCACAGGTGCCAAAGAGAGGAAAACGCTGTGTTTATGTTGTGAATGATTTCATATCAACAAGGGAACAAGCGGGCGCTGCAATGTGCCTCCTGCCTTGCACCAGAGCCTGGAGGGGGGACGGGGCGCCAGGGAGAGAACGAGCAGAGCCCCGTGAGGGCTGGTGTGAGCCCGCAGGCCGTCTGACTCTCCACCAAAGGAAACACCAGAAATCAGGTTTCTGGAAGACCCCGTGTCCAGGAACAGTTGTCACCCATCTTGCCTTTTCCACATTTACTAATAACAGTGCTGCTCAGGCTGTGTGAAACCTGTCAGGGTGATATTCTAGCATATTCTCATGCCTCTATATTCAGACTGAAAACAGAGAAAAAGAAATGGGGGGAGCAAAGCTTTTCCATGACTGTGCAGGAACCTCCGGGGCGTCCCCACCGCAGGCGTCCCCTGTGGGGTGTGTCCCCTTCCACCTTGCTGACAGAAGACAAGAGTTTCTAGACAACCTCCTTCCCACCTGAGGGCAAAGTTCCCGCCTTGAGTTTTGCTGTCCTGAGCTAGTGCCCGACAGATGCCCAGCAGACACTCACCCGCCCAGTGAAAGATAACCTGGGACTGTGAGGGGCTGCGTCAGAACCTCCTCCAGAGGGGCCTGCTCAGTGGTCTTCCCGCCCACACGGCAAAGGCCTCCTCGAGGACGGTAGGGAAGCGGGGAGGGGGCAGAGCCACGCCCAGGCCCACCTACCTCCTTACAGTATCTGGTGACTGCCACCCCCAGGGGGTGTTCACTGCTGGCCTCTGCAGTCCCCACCACGGCCAGAACCTTCCGGAGGGGCAGTGAGGCCTCGTCCACAAGCAGGAGGAAGCGCATGACCCTGGGGACGCCGTGGGTGATGGTGCCAGTCTTGTCGAACATCACCGTCTTTATCTGCCAAGAACAATGTGTCTGTGTGACCACAACACAGACCTGGAGGCAGAATGTAAACCCACCTGCCCCGGGAGGACAGCAACACTCCTCCTTAACTTCTTAACATAACCTCTACAGTCAATCTTGGGGTTCCATGACGCCTGCCGTGAAGAAACTATTTCTCTATCTGTCCAGCCAAACACAACCACACAGCGGCTTCACCCTGACTGGATAAAGCCAGGAACTCACACTTGGCCATAAAGGAGGCCAGGTGGCAATCCCCGGACCCTGATGTCCTCACAGACTTCCTAGGTCAGGGGTCAGGACCGTGGGTGCTCCCCCACCCCGCCCCGGGCTATGCACAGAGCCCAACCACTGTTTTCTCTTGCCTGCCTACGTGCAGAAGCTACTAGAAAGTCCTCACCTTCTTAGGCCTCTCAGTCTAGCTCATAGGAACCTCAAACTCTTGGGTTTAAGCGGATCCTCCTGCCTCAGCCTCCCCAGTAGCTGGGACTACAGGTGCCCCCCACATTTTTCTATTTATAGTAGATGGTGGCGAGGGGGTGGTCTCATTCTTGCTCAGGCTGGTCTCAAACTCTTGAGTTCAGCCTCCCAGAGTATTAGGATTACAGGTGTGACCTACCACACCCTACCTACAGTTCTGACTGGTTAGCAAACAATGAATTCAGCTTTTGTGTTTGAAGCTGAGTGATGGCTTCCTCCTTCAACACCACTAACCAGTCTTCCCCCAGTGATTCTTGCCTCCTGCACTCTGCAGCCAGATGATCTTGGGAAGATGTAACCCTGTCACACGACCTGGGTGCGTCACAGCCCCCACACCCTTGTGCTTTTTGAGGTGAAGTTCAGTACCCTTCACTAAATCTCCAAGTCTTCACATTCTGGCCTCTCCCTCAACACCTTCATCTCTAGTTTCTCTCTTTTTGTCAATCATTTTCTTCCAGTTCCTCATTTATTAATTTAGCAAATAACTCCTCCTGAATGCTTTGAATGGGCCAGGTCCTGGGCTAGATGCTGGGGATACAGTGGCGAGGAGAGGTTCAGCCCCTGACCTCACAGAGCCTACGCCACAGCAGCACAGCCTCCTCAGGTCTCTCCACCTGCTGTTCCCACTGCCAGAACATTCTTCCCATCCTCTGCTGAACAGCAGACTCTCATTCAACTGTTAGGGCTGGAAGAGCCGTGAGCCCTTGCTTGCACACTCCCCTAAACCCTCCTGAAGGCCAGTGTGTTGCCCTGTTCAGACTAACCTTTGAATTCCCTTCCCTGACCACCAGCCTTCTTCACCCCAAGAAGGACAAGAGCCACAGGGGCTGTGACGCACCCAGGTGATGTCACTGGGTTACATGTTCCGAAGATCGTTCTGGCTGCAGAGTGAGGAGGCGAGAATCACTGGGGGAAGATCAGTCCACACAGCAAGTGTAGGTTAGGACCCTGTTAAAGTGTCCCGTGACATCTCACTGTCCCCAAATACTCAGCATCTCTGTTGTTCATCTGTCTTTCCACTTAATTTTTAAGGTCCTTGGTAGCTGGGAACCATGACCTCATCAGAACCTTCCTTGGGTCCACACACACAGTAAATAAATGGAAGTGTGGAAGGTAAGGTTGGCATGTTGGACAAAAGGAAGAGCTGCCGTGAACACCGCAGCCCACTGCTCTCTCAGTCACAAGACCCAGCACCAAGGCCACACGTGGGGCCGAAGCTCTGCTCCTGGAGCCTGGCTCTGCTGTAACTGCAGGCTCCGGGCAAGTCACCTAACCTCCTCCTGCTGCAGTCACCTCCTCTGCAAAATGGGAATAACAAGCACCTGCTGCAAAGAGCTGTCAGTGCGATTAAATCAACTAGTGTTTACGCAGCGTCTCCGCGTGCCTGTCAGCAGCTGCTACAGTCACTGCTGCTGTTGGTCCCGTTTAGACTCGTCAGCACCGTCACCCTCAGGTGGCGCTAAGGCTTTTCTTTCAATCTAAAATAGTAAATAGATGCTATTTTCATTAAGACCCTCTTAAGAAAACGGCCCCCAGACAGCAGGGAGGGGAGGGCGGTGAAGGACTGACCTTGTGCGCCATCTCCAGGGGTTTCCCGCCCTTGATGAGGATGCCGTGCTGGGCGGCGACACCGGTGCCCACCATGACAGCGGTGGGCGTGGCCAGCCCCAGGGAGCAGGGGCAGGCGATGCACAGCACGGTGATGGCCGTCTGGAAGGCGAAGCGGACCACCACCTCCGTCTGAGAGATGTGTTTGTAGGGATTCTGAGGGGAGGACAGAGGCGGAGGTGGGTGAAGAGGTCAGTGAGGAACCTCTCAGAATTCTCAACCTTTCAGCAGGACAGTGGGGCCCAAGACAGCGGAGTGAGCTCAGGTTCAGGAACCACGGTCACACTGTGTTGCTTTAGAGTTCATTTCACCGCTCCACACCCCAGCTTTACCTGATCCCACTGGCTTCCCTCAAAGAGGCATCACATGTGCATGGTCTCACATAAAAATCCTCAGAGGGGAAGCAGCACAGCCTCTGGCATCAGACCAGGTGAATCGGCTCTGACACCAGCTTCACCTCCCTGTGCCTCAGTTTCCCCACATACAAAATGGAGGCACTACCCAGCTCACAGGTTGTCATGAGGGTCACAAGGAAGCAATACACATGCAAACACATGATGTATAAACATACAAACCTACACAGCACAGCACATGGCACAGGAAACCCATCTAAGACGCTGTAGTTGTTACATTATTATTTTTATCATAATTATGAAAGCTTTAAAAAGGATGGGCCTCCAACAATCTATCCTAAGGTTATAATCATACAAGCGAAAAAGATACAAAGATATTCATCACAGTGTTTCATTTTGTTTTTGTAACAGTAAAGTAATAAAAACCATCAGCAGGAGATCAGTCAACTGAAGTGTGAGCTTGGAGTATACAGTGAGTATTACACAATCGTTGGAATGATGACATGTACCTAAGCTTAGTAACACGGGATACCAGTAATGCGAAATTAAAAAGCAAGCATAAAAAGGCATGTGCTGTGATTTTATTCATGCAAAATTATCCATCTACATCTGATATAGGCTTCTAGAAGTACTGGGAAGATGTCCCCACAGTCCCAATACAACTGCTTCTAGGACGTGAGTCTGAGTCATCCTGATTGTCTTCTCCATATTTTCCATTATTATTTTCTCTGTAAACCCCATACAAACAAGGAAAATATGGGTCTACTTTTCCAGAGAGCTGGTGGCACGTGCTGGTAATCTTAGTTGAATTCTAATAACTTGAATTATCTGGTTTTCAAAGTGGCTGGTTGCTCCATGGGGTATAATCAAGGGATAACATATTCACTTAATTACAGTAAAAAGCGTGTTTTCTAAATTAAGGATATAGACCACAATCTCCCTATACTTTTCAATGTTGAAAAGCAGGATTTTAAAATAAAGTATTTTATAAAAGTGTTACTTAATTTTCACAGAAACAATTCTATTAATATTTAGGTAAAAAGGCATGCTGTTTAAGACAAAATTTGTAGAAATAAAGATGTAATTCTTTTAAAACCCCAGTAATTCTCATCCAAGCGACACCTGGCATTCTGACTTCCAGAAGTTAACCCAGACTCTCCCTAAGGTGACTTTTGTGTAGCAGAGTGATGACGGTATCTTAAAGGAGCATGCAGTACCTCATTTGCCAGCATCCTCCCTGATATTGCAGATAAAAACAAAAGAAGCCAAAGTAAGACAGAAGAAAGCCACATCTTCCCACTTGTTTGGCCACACACCAAATGCGCCGCTCTCCCAACAAAGTGGAAATTCTAGGCAGCCAGGTGCCGTGAACAGCCAACAGCAAGTTCTAGGAATACATTGGTAGGTTACTCTTAAAAGCATCGAGGTTCCCTTAAAGGGCACAAAGTGGAACTTGGACAATTTTCAATTTAAGATAGGAAATTTAAGGGAGAAAATGACATTTTAGCAAATGACATGCACTCTAAGAACATTTAATAGGTCTTTAAATATGGGCAGAAATTTCTTTCAAAGAAAGAAAAGTTCTTATTCCCTATTTGTAGTTTTTATTCCATGGCTCTGAAGTAAAACAAGCATCACAGTGGGCTCGGTATGGGAGACGGTGAAGTTCTGCTTCTTGCATTGGGCAGTTATTAAACAGCTTTTAATGTATGTCAACGTTTCAACCTTAGCACCACGGGCGTTTGGGGCCAGACAGCCCTTTGCTGGAGGATCTGTCTTGTGCCTTGAAGAACAGGCAGCAGCATCCTGGGCTCTGCCCTCTAGATGCCAGTAGCAGCCTCCCCCAGTCACAGAACCCAAAACTGTCATGGCTCCCAATGAAGAACCATTGACACATGCGGTTCCTGTTTCTCAAACAGGTAAATTTTGAGAGAGGGATTGTATTTCCCACTTTTTTTTTTTTGAAGTTTGATAAAACCATATTTCCTACAATAGTATTCTTCATCTCCTTCTTTTAACTCAAAAATGTATATTCTATTGTCTCACACAAAATTGTTCAACAAATGTTTGATTATTAAAAAGCTATCAGCATTACTTGGGGAGTTGGGAAGTCAAAGATAGTACTGGTGGAAATAGAGATCAAAAAAATGTATTTCCGGGCGGCGCCTGTGGCTCAGCAAGTAGGGCACCGGCTCCATATACCGAAGGTGGCAGTTCAAACCCGGCCTCAGCGGAACTGCAAAAAACAGAAAAATAGCCGGGCGTTGTGGCGGGCACCTGTAGTCCCAGCTACTCGGGAGGCTGTGGCAAGAGAATCGCCTAAGCCCAGGAGTTGGAGGTTGCTGTGAGCTGTGCGACGCCACAGCACTCTACCATAGGTGATAAAGTGAGACTCTGTCTCTCCAAAAAAAAAAAAAATGTATTTCCTTTAAAATCTATTCAATTACCATGCCATGAAAATTTGAAGTGCCCTACTTTCTATGATGTATATACTCCTCATAATCTCCAAAATGGCCAAAAAGCATCTTGTAAATGCCAGCATTACAATGACAGCCAATTGGTGTCTGTGGAAATTATCTAAGCAGGAAGCAAAGTGTTAACTTTAATAAGAAACTGCAGTAGGGAAGTGACTGCCCTACTCTGGTTTAGACTTTGCTGCCAAGAGTGAAGCAAGCAAATAAAATGTAATGAATAATCAAAGTTCAGTGAATCTAAGACATGAAGGAATACGATTAAAGGCATATTATTTAAAACACGACGACTAAGGCATTCAACTTACAGGAAAGTATTTCTGAACAACACCAAAATCGATAAGACCGATTATAATCCATACCACCAGCGTCAAAGTTGAAATGATGACGATAAATGGTACAAAGTATCCACTGAAGCGGTCAGCCAGCTGCTGAATGGGCGCCTACGAAGATAAAACACCAAGGCCGTGGGAATTACAACCCACAAAGAAACAGGCACCGCAAGTACGGACGCAGACTTGGGAATTTCATCTTCCTTAAACACGTTTACTTATCAATCTCTAATGAGTAAAACTGCCTGATTCTATGGAACTCCTGAAATAATTTCTATCATGAGGGAACTGAAGTTACACTGTTTTTTAAATTCCTCCATTACCTTTGACATCTGAGCCTCTTCCACCAATTTCACAATCTGAGCCAAAGTGGTGTCGTTGCCCACATGGGTGGCTTGAACCAGCACAGAGCCGTGTGCGTTTATGGACCCAGCGATCACGGCGCTTCCGGGTTTCTTGGTGACTGGCATGGCTTCACCTGCAGGAGGGACACAACTGACACTCAGCCCCACCCGGCACCCTCGTGACCTGGCCCCACTGTGATGCCCACCAGAGGGGATAGGAAACGAGCACCTCACCTGTGATGAGGGACTCGTCAGCCATGGTGTTGCCTTCTAGGACTTTCCCATCCACTGGGAACTTTCCCCCAGGGACCACCTTGATGATGTCACCCCGCTGCACCAGCTCCATGGGGACTTGCTCCTCTCTGCAACAAATGCCACTCCCGTCACACACAGGGCCTCTCCCCGTAGCCCACTCTCTGCTCTGTCACCCAGGTCAGGTTTCAGATGGGTGGATGAACTAGTTACACTACCCTTGCTTTGAACTAAACACCAGTGTGTATTGCATCTGTTCACTTACAGCTCGAATCAAGATCAACTGTGCAGCTACTAAATCCCAAACACTGGTTTGAGCACTGGGAATACCACTGTGAACAGCGTGACCACGTCCTTACCCTCATGAAGATAAATTCCTAGGTGGAAACACACAAGCAAGATGGCGTCAGGCATTAGATAAGTGCCATGGTGGGGCGGAACCAGGACACTGTGGATAGAGGACTTTTAAACGGTGCTCAGTACAAATATATAAAACTTAGTAAGCATACGCAGACCGGTACATTAAATATTTGCATCATATGTTCCTTTTAAAAACTGATCAGGAGCATTCTCTGTGCAGTGAGCAGTAAAGGCCTGCAGGGGTCCCAAGACTGAGCCCCATTCACCATGTGAACACCTCCCTCTAAGGGTATGAACACCCCTGTTTCCAGCCAGGTCCTGAGTTCTGAGAGGAGTTCTGAGAGGTGCCAAGTACTGAGAGATGAAGGCAGCTTGATAAGACTAAGTAAGCCCAGGCTTGGTGCCTGTAGCCCAGCAGCTAGGACACCGGGGCTGGCGGGTTTGAGTCCAGCCCGGGTCTGCCAAACAACAACGACAGCTACAACCAAAAAAAAAAAAAAAAAATAGCTGGGTGTTATGGCAGGCGCCTGTAGTCCCAGCTACTCGAGAGGCTGAGGCAAGAGAATGGCTTAAGCCCAAGAGTTTGAGGTTGCTGTGAGCTGAGACACCACAGCACTCTACCCAGGGCAATAGCTTGAGACTCTGAGAAAAAAAAAAAAACTAAGCCCACCCCGAGATTTACTGTGTGCTGCTGGGCACCAGTAGGATTCTAGTGAGCAAATCAAACCTGGCTCTGACCTCCTGGGGCTCAGAGTCAGCATTTAAAGATACAGAGGAGGTTCCTGGGC
>CAUYRH010118404.1:0-48604 GCA_963574655.1 Perodicticus potto
AGTGATTAAGAAAATGCTATGAGGGCTATCTCTCACAGTACAATCAAAATGTTTCTGATTGTATATGAAGCACATTCTGCCCTATGATTGCACCAATGTACACAATTATGATTTAATAAAATTATTAAAAAAAAAAAGATAACTGAGAAAGGATGGGACTGCTTGTTCTGAGAGCATGACTTCAAAATAATGCTGAGTGGGATCCTCAGCTCTCCTGCCCTTGGTTCTGCACATCTGCCCACATCTGGACTGTTTAAAAACAAAAGAGGAGGGCCGGTCTGAGACAGAGGAGAGATGAGGCACAGGCATGCAAATGAGAAGCCAATTAACAGAGCCAACAAAGGGGAGAGTGCCCTTCTCAGGGTGGCAGGTGGTGGCACTGGTGCTAACAGGAACTGTGGTCGTTAAAACTAGCTCTGAAGGAAGTTTTGAAAAAATGTTTTCGATTTCTGCCAAGGCAAGGGAAGGCTGGCACCTTGGGACTTGGGGCAACAGCTGAAAGGGCCCCGCCCTCCTGCTCCCAGGCGTGGGTTCTCACCTCCGTGGTGGAAAGCACAGTGTCCTCGTCAAGGCTGAGCACGGCGTCTGTGATGATGTTGTCGTAGGGCAGAAAACGGCTGCTCATAACCTGGGCAGTAAGTAAGCAGGCAGAGAGGAGGGGATGAGGGAAAAAGAGAAATACCTTTAGAGTCTTGTTTCCAGGAAAATTCCCCCCATCCTCACCTGCACAAAGAATGTTCTACTATCACATCATCCTCAACACTGAAAGACTTGCATCTCCCATTGATGCAGATTTATTTGTTTGACACTTACTGGGCACCTACTGTGTGCCAGGTACTACTGTGTGCCAGGTACCCTGCTGGTTAAAAGGGGTATAAAGATAAATAAGATATATTCCCAGTCTTTGATGAGTTCATAGTCTGTAGAGGAGACAAAGAAGTAGATGACCAGTCTGGGTTTAATACAAAAAAAATGCCAGGAACCTGGAGGATGAACCACCAGCTGCTTGGAAGAGCAGATGAAAGCCTCACCTGTGTACAAGCAGTGGCATTTAAGCAGGTTCTTGTTGGGCAGGAATTCACCAAGTATTGACAGAAATGGCCAAACAGAGGGCTTGGTAGATGTGAAGTCCCAGAGGACAGAACTAGCACTTGAGGCCAGGAAAATGTGGATGGAGGGCACAGTGAGTCCAAGTGTGGGATACACACCACTGGGAGACCAGACAAACTTGAAAAAAATTGAATGTATGTTAGAGCACAGATTAGAAAAAAATGTATGTATCTGGAGCTACAGCAATCAAAGGTGGTAATAAGTTTACTGATAAATAATTTCATTAAGATGAAAAGCTGGTTTGAAGAAAAACATCAAATAACAGCACGTGTGGTCCATGGATTCGAGGATTTAGGAAAACTGTAAAGGTGGTATATGAACAAAGTTTGGGTAATTTCAGGATAAGGCGGAGTGAAGTGTGTGTGTGTGTGTGTGCACTCACGTGTGTGCTTGGGCAAGGGGCAAGGTAAGGATGAGGGGATCAGCTGCAAACACTGAAGCCAGAGATGTCACCGTGGAACAGTCACAGCTTAAATCTTTGTGTTGGATGTGCCATAGAATAACCCTAAGAATGCTGATACCGTAACTAAACTTTTTGAGTATTTACTATACACCAAGAAATGTTCCAACTTCTTTACGTCCATTATCTCGCTTCATCTTTACAACAAGCCCATTTTACAGGGGAGGAAACTGAGGCACAGAAAGGTTAACTATCTTGCCCGAGGTGAACCCAGGATTTCACCCCAGATGGTGTGATCACACAGAGCCCCTCAACCAGTGGGCTACAACTGCCTCAGTTTGGAAAGGACCTCAAAAGTGAATTGGGGAACACACATGCCAATCACATATTCACCGCCTTTCTCTGGAAGTCAAGACATCGTCTCTGAATTCACAGGTGGAGACCCAAGAAAGACACACTGGCCATCAACGTTGAAGGCACAAAGGCCAGTGAAATGATGGAGACAAAGGGAAAGGGGAAAAGAAGACAGCTGTCCAGGGCCCAGAGGTACGCCCTCCCCAGATCTGAGCACCCCAAAGCAGCCCAGGCTATGTTCACAGCAGCAGCCCTTTGGTCAGCGGTTTACATGGCTGTGAAGCTCCTGGAGAGTTTCGGACACTACAGAGTGGAAAATCCCTACTCTAACTCATCCCTGAGAGCTCAAGGGATATTTCTATAGCATAAATGGCTTCAGGGACTGCTCCTATACATCTGTCAACCGGGTCAGGTTTTTTTTTTCTTTTTCTTTCTTGGGCTTTTGGAATAAAATAAAATACAAAGCAATCTGCAAGCCCACATACACAGCGCTCAGAAATCTCAGCCTGAAGCAATTCTCCTGATACTGTTTACATGCCCACCGACTAACGCAGAAACCATTAGCTGCCAGCTTAGCAATGCCCTGACCTTTCCCTTGTTAAGCCTACAGGGGAAAACTGCAAAGACAAGGCCTATAAATTCAAAACGCAATTTTGTAGCCAAAGCAGCAAACACATCAATTTTAAATTCAAGGATAGACATGGAGATTTTTAAATGAAGAATGAGGAGGATGTTTCTTCCCCATGAACTGCCCAAGCACAGTTTTAGAAAGATATTTCCTTTTTTTCTAAACTTGCTTCCTCAACAGAACCCCCATAAGGCAGGCATTGTCAAGTTCTACTGTAGACACTAGAGGCTTTTTTTCCAAATACCTTGCCTCACCTACCTTCTAGAATGGATTAGCATCAGAAGAACCAATGTATTTATAAACTTAATCATGAGTGAACTGAGTTTTTCTTGTTAGTTCATTTAAAAAATATTTAGCTACCATGTAGGAGTCTAGCTCCTTCAGAACTAACAAACATGTCTAGGCTGGGCACGGCGGCTCACTCCTGTAACACTAGCATTCTGGGAGGCTGAGGCGGGAGGACTGCTTGAGGCCAGGAGTCAGAGACCAGCCTCAGTAAGAGCACGACCCTATCTCCACTAAAAATAGAAAAACTGGCCAGGTGCTGTGACTCACGTGTGTAATCCTAGCACTCTGGGAGGCCAAAGCGAATAGATTGCCTGAGCTCTCGGATTTGAGACCACTCTGAGCAAGTGTGAGACCCCATCTCTAAAAATAGCTGGGTGTTGTGGTAGGCACCTATAGTCCCATCTACTTGGGAGGCTGGAGCAAGAGAATCCCTTGAGCCCAAGCGTTTGAGGTTGCTGTGAGCTATGACATCACAGCACTCTACCAAGGGCAACAAAGTGAGACTCTATCTCAAAAAAAAAAAGTAAGAAAAATCAGTGGGGTTCTTGTAGTATTAGCTCCTCAGGAGGTAAGAAGATCTCTTGAGTCCAGGAGTTTAAGGTTGTTGTGGGCTAGAGTGATGCCACAGCATTCCAGCCCAGGCAACAGAGTGAGATTGTCTCAAAAAAGAAAGTCTAAGAAATAATCAAGATTCAAGAAGTTTATTTTGTAGGGGAGTGAGGAGATAAAAATGCACACAAATAATTGTACAAAACACAATAAAAGTTAAATATGTGGAGCAGTACACTTACATGTATAGCATCATATCATTTGATCCTTCCAGCTCCCTTATTAGTTAGGGATTATGACTGTTTCCATTTACTAAAGAGGGGATTGAGGCACAGAGATGGAAACAGTCTCAAACCAAAGGTGGGTCAGGAGCTGACTCCACCACTGATTTGCTTTCCCACTTTCAGCTGTCCTGCTTTAAGCAAGTGTACAAAATAGCTTCAGTGGGGTCATTCCCTGACCATGCCTCCATTGATATGCCACTGTTTAAGTAACTTAGGTCACACAAAAGTAAGTCTGACTGTAGAGCCCATAAGACCAACCATAACATTACAATGCCTCAGGAGGGTTGCTGAAGGTTATGGGATCCCGGGGGTATGTAATAGGCATAGGATTAAGTACTCATTTAATCCTCAAAACAAGCCTTAGCCAAGTTTCCCAAGAATACAGAGCCTACGGCAAGACTTCAGTGCAAATGCTTCACTAGGTGGTGTGGAATTCCTAGGGCTGTAGTACAGGCAAAATGGGGACCAAAGGCCTCCTTCTTGGCAAGGGAAAACACCCCCAGAAAAAGGGAAAAACAGAAATGAGCTGAGCAAGGTGGAATAAAACAGTTTAGCTAATTTACTTTTAAACCAGCCACTAAATTCCTACTGTGGGCAGTTCCTTCTTTTGCTAGAAGCCTGGCCTGTAAGGGATACAGCTTGCAAACAGCCCTGTTGAGTCTGTAAACAATCTGAAAAAGAGAAAGGCCCTAGAAGCAGGCTGAGTGCAAGGCCTGGGGGGAGGGTGAGGGCGTCAACCAGGCTGTCCCTTGCCCAGTCAACAGTCAAAGCAAATACGCATTGTGGGGATTTGTATTTGGCCAGGGCAGAGATCAAGGGAACAGCTCGAGCCCTGATATATGGGCAGGGGGACCTGTACCCTTACCACAGAAGAAGATGCCACTGGGTGGAGATCTGAGGAAAATTCTTCTGTTCCACCCGTCCTTCAGAGGAGACTGATGCTATTGGGGCATCTACTCCACAGAGGACTAAAGGGGGTTACCCTCCCCTAAGGAATCTGTGTGTGTGACCACAGACAGGAGGCTGCCCCCACACAAGGCTCAGGTTTCAGATTTCTCAAGGCTGCTCAGCCCTTTACGTTATAGATAGAAGAAGAACTAACATGCTTACTCAGAGAAACTGCTGACGTTTTTGTTCCCTTCCTCAGCTTACCCTCTGGGCTAAATGAGAGAATAGCCTTCAGTAACAGCTGGGTGGAACAAACACTCAGGGCCTTTTGCTAGAACCCCACAAGCTAGCAGTGGTCCCCTGTGTTCTCACTTTTGAAAACTCTATTCTGTGTGTTCTGTCTTTTTATCTCTCACCATTTTAACTTTATTTTTCTTCAGCCGATCGCCAACAGCTCCACAGGTCTTAAAGGACCCTGCCCCGGTGGAATCAGGAATAAGGCACAGGAGCCACACAGCTGCTGGAGCAGTGGCCATGGAGGAGGGAAGGGAGGACGGACCCACTGCTGGGAACCTGGCTATGAATGTGGCTGCGGGGACCTGAGATGTCATACAGGTGACATCTGCGCTGACATTACCCACAAGAAAGGCACTGTTAATATCACCATTGTTTTGTAAATAAAGAAACTGGGAGTCTCTTCTCACCAAGAGTGAAAACATAAACCCAATCATGAGTCAGAGTGTGAAAATGCGACACTATCTAAAGATGCCAGCCTGGCCCCGGGTAGACTGGGTCCAGTCTGATTGTCTTGAGATATTCAAAGAGAGACGTGTCGACCAGAAGGAGATCGGGCTCCTAGACCCATAGAAGCATAAAACAAAGAAACCTAAAGCCCAAAGCTGATAGCATGCATCTGAGCACTGTTCAGGGTTTGAGGCATTGGAACTGGAACGATGCCATCCCAGTGACAGGCTACTGTGCTGGGGACATGGGCATAAGGGCTGCAGACAGGAGGTTTTTGTGTGTCAGTCTCTTGCGTGAAACCACACCTACAGGGAGACGAGTCATAAGGGAGGCAGGTACTGATGCCGACATGCACCTTTCCTCATTAAATGCTCACCAGACAGCTCTCTGATAAACAGGCTGCTTCATTCTAACCCATGAGTGCCGCAGCTGTATTTGTCACATTCCCTACCATGTTCCAAGCTTGTTGGACAACGCTGAACACACAGTAGGCCCTGAACAGATAATGTGCGATCGTCTTGTCCATGCAACGGTTAAAATTCTCATTGTATTATGTCAAACCATATGAAATTGCCACTTTGGTGAGCCAAGCAATTTCAGGTGGTTCATCCTAATAAATTGATACTTTGTCAATCTGGCTCCAAGCATAGCTAGTCTCTCAGGACCTGACCCCTTGGGGCCTGATACGGGAAGCCTTTCAGATGACAGTGCTTCACCAATCTCAATTTCATTTAGTAGCAACTACTAAAGCAGCAAGCAGCAGCTGGAGGAAAGACGAGCTGGCCTCTGACTGCCGACAGTGGAAGAGATTTCAAGGAGAAGGTAGCATGTGACAGGGGCCTAAAGGGTACAGGGGGAGGTTGACCACGAGAGAAGAGTTAAGAAGAATGGTCAAATTTACCGCAAATGGCAAAGGCAAAAATTAAAGGTAGGAAGAGACACAGCACAATTCAGATAAATGATCAAATTTGGTAGGGGACAGGGTCTGTAGGGGACAGAGTCGGTAGAGGAAAGCAATGAGAGAGAAGGTTGGAAGGGGCTAGGGCCTGATTATACGTGGCATCAAGTGTCAGTTTGTGGCTTTAGCAAATGGAGGCCCTGAAGGACCGGGTGGTGATCAGATGGTTCAGTTCTAGGCAGAGCGAACCAGAGGACAAAACCAGAGTCAGCCAGGAAGCACTTGCGACCATCTTTGGAGGGAGAAACCAAAACAAAATCAATACATGTGAGGAAGAGTTACTATTCTGACAGTTACAACTCACTCAAATTAACCAGCGAGACAAACCTCGCACATTCCCGCTACTCTCACCTTATCATCACCCTTGTCACTTATGAGAAGATAAATATTTCTAGGCCCTGAATTCACTGAATCCTAATAGCAACCCTACCAGGGATATATTATTATTTCTGTTTCATACATAAGGGGACTGAGGCTCACAGAGGTTAAGTGTACACACAATGTTCCAAAGCTAGACAGGAGTTAGTGCTAAAGCCCAGGCTCCCCTGACTTAAAGCCCGTGGCTGTCAAAGTGGAGAACATTCTGAGGCAGGTGCAGTTTTAGAAAAAAATAATCCAGGGATAGGGGAAGTCATCTAGGGCTAACTCCCAAAGTGCCCCACGGGGAAACGAGGGTTCCATGGCAGTTCCGTGTTCAGGTCCCCTTCGGGTCCTACCTTGCTTTCTCCCTCGATGACGATGACAGGCACAGCAGTGGCAGGCCAGCGGTGTTTGGCTGGTAGGGGCTTGTCACAATTCCATAGAACTATGATCTGAAATAGACGAGATCATTAGGTGGCTGGGTTAGATTGGACTCGTGTGGGCCCCAACCCAAAGCCTCTTCACATAGTCAGACAGAGAAAGAAGGGCTGGAGATCTCAGCAGAACAGAATGGCAGACATCAAAACTGAATTTGAAAGTGAGTCCACCCCCATACAACCTTCAGAGCCTTGTCACTTCAACAACCAGAGAGAGAGGACAGGAAGACCGACCTAAAAAAACCTGTGTCCAGGGGACAGGGGCAAGCTGCAGGAAAAAGAAGTAATTTCAGGGTTGCTGAATACAGTGGTTTCCTACATTCTAATATCTTATGATGGCGAATGAGATAACAACTTTGATCAAATTAAATAAAAACGTATACTGAACATCTGAACATCTGCTGTGAACTTGCGTAACGTGGGAGAAATAAAGGAATTCGAGAGAGAACTGGGATGAGCTCATGTTTTGCATGTTCCAGAATGGCTGCTTGATTTTATGTGACTTTATAATTTCCAATAAAGGCATTTAGTTCAAAAATGCACACTTCGTGATTTCATTCTTTCCTCGTCTGTAAACCTTCTTGTATAAACTAATTCACACATCAGAAAAACCATTGGTGGAGTATGGGAGCAACAGTAATTTGAAAAATACTGTTATTGTAGACATAATCTTCTACTCCCAGTCTTATAATTAGTCATGGTTGCTGTGAAATAAACGTTGACACTTCCCGACACCAACGAGTCTGTTTCTTCCGTTGACACTTAAGTTTCCCGGTTACTCCTGGGGGGCCTTTTTGATGTCACTTCATCATTTTGACATTTAAAAACAAAATCATACGCTTATATTTTCTTTAGAGAATGCGTTGGTGTGCGTGTATGTTACATAAATATTTTTTAACCTTACACCAGTGCAAAGGTTCTCTCCGTAACCCACCCTTCCCTGTGCCAGATGGCGCTTCCAAGAACTTGGAGGTGGATGGAAAGGGCGTGATGAGGTGTGACAACTGAAAGGGGAGTGGCAGGGAGTCCTAGGAGCGGGGCTGGAGCAGGGAAGCAGCCAGGAGCCGCTGGCCCACTGACCAGGGCAGCCAGGGGCTGCTTTGTCAACCTCCCACTCACCTGGGCACAGTACTGGGACTTGGCGGCTGCCACGAGAAGCTTCAACACTGGCTGGGACTGAGAGACCAGGGGGGTCACCGCATGGATGACTGCGGTGAATTTGGAGGGGGGCTTTAAACCTGGAATGGAAAGGAGAGAGAAGCCTAATGAAGCCTAGAAAACGAGGCTTAGAAAATGATCCCTGCTCGCTCCACTGCCCTCTTAGCATATTTCCCTTCACTTCTTATGTCCCGACAGGGCAAAAACAAGGTGAAAAGCTCCTAGTTAACGACTGCCTGAGTCTAAAGACCTCAGGACATTCCAGATCAATGTCCATTTCTGGATTCTCTGTTTGAAGTCCTTTGCCTCCCTTGGTGATGTTTCTTTGATCTGTCTTTGGCTTTTTAGGTATTATCAAGGTCTAAACAAGACACACACACCCACCCTCACTCACCACTCTCAAGAAAGGCTCTGTTCCTGTCACTCTGTCTTCATATGGATTGACTAAATGTGCCACCTTTCCCAGGGTATTTGCATCTGTCTTATTCTTAATTATGTAATGAACGGGTTTTGCCTCACTAGGAGTATTTCCAGTAGTGACTAGCTAGTGGGGAAGGTAAAAAGAACAGCCAGGCCTGATTGTCTAGGTTTGAATCATAATTCCGCCACTGAGCGGTGGTGAGACCTGAAAAAGATGACCGACTCTGTTCCCACGTTGAGAAATGGGCCTGGCAGTGACCGCACCAAACATGTGCAGCTAGCGTGAGGATGACTTGAAATAAATGAAGGCTCACAAAGCACTGAGAATAAGACTTAGCAGGTAGTAAGTACTCAGCAAGTGTCAGCTGCGGTCATCATTCCCGTCCTCACCACCCCACCCCTCTCATCCCATCATTATTTTGGAGAGGACGCCTCCTTACTCTTCTTTGGAGAGCAGTGAATGGCTGAGAGAAAAAGTAAGTGATGTAGACTTCTACCACTTGAGAGCTCTGAAGCCTTAGTAGAAGATCATAAAAATGCAAAACAACCATTGCCAGGATAGCGCTAGAAGGGAGATGGCCTCCCCCTTAAAGAGTTTCCCCATAAGAACTCACGAAGACATTAGACGGTGAAGAGCCTTTTAAAACTTCATTAGTTTAGGCCTACTAATTTGGCACATTAGTAGCTTAAATGTGAATGACAGAGTGCAGGGACATTCAAGTTAAGCCTTGGTATTGATGGAATAAAGGTTAAAATCAGACTATATATATTAAAGGATTATATAGAGAAAATTATATCATCCAGGAGAACTTTAATTATATGTTAGAAAGAAATTAACCTTCCCAATGTCTAGATCCACAAAGTTCTGACAGGTAAGGAGAATAATCCTGTCTGAAGGACTGCCTTTTAACAGTAAGATTAAGCCACTACTTTGAGATTGTCTGATAATAGTTTGAGAAGCATGATATTTACACACCTCTAATGTGCTAACTCCAAATGAAGATCTCAATGTATAGAAATTCTTATCAACTACTGCCTTACTCTGACAATTACTAACTTCTAAATACGTTACCCGATATGCATCATTTGCTTAATTGGATATGGTCCCCCAAAACCTGTTTGGTTTGGATTAAATAAAGGCTCTTTGTCACTGGTTGATGCTTTAGGCCATGAATTTCTTCAGGTTTCACTTACCAGTTCCAAGCTAATATACACCACTTAAAAAAGGATGAGATTGTTATGGAGAACAAGAGCATTTAGGTAGAAACTCTTGAGTTTTTTTGCCACATCAACTTAAAGCAAGATGCTTTATTACCCCAAGGTTTCTCAAATCTGGAAGTATAAACGAGGAGAAATGTCCAAGATGTTACTAACATGAGAACAGCGGGGGCTCCAAACACACCAATGTGTAAGGCAACAGCAGGAGCCCCTTGCAACTCCATCCCGCAGCTACTTATTTCCTTTTCCTTATTGTAATTAGACTAAAAACTGTTCGTGGACGCAGCTTATATCTTATTTGATTTTTTATTTCTAGCACCTGGCATTGATTAGCATAGCAAGTAAAAGGAAAATAATAAATGTTGAAAGGATAAATAAATCTGCCCTTGTCATATATTCTTAGTTCTTCTTCTCCCTTATTCAGTTTTTCTTCGATATAGGATAGAGATGCTGGGATAGTGAAAGAAAAATAAAACATTAGAGAGGACTTGTCTAGTTTCATCTTATATATGATGGGGCTTAAAATCATAGCTAACCCACTGCCATGTCCACAGTGATCCATAATTTGGAGAACCTATTCCTCAAAAAATAAATAAATAACTCTACTAAATATAAACTAGAGCCACACAATTCACTTTGCAGTGTTCTGCTGGAGAAAAGCAAAAAAGGGAAAATGTACAATCTTCAAATTTATAATTCTTGAACTTGATATGTCACTTATCACAGGGCTCTAGAAATCAATCTCCAAGGTAGACTGTTACAAAGACCCTATCACAAAATCGAAGACTCAAGAGGCTTTAGTTCTGCAAGACATCTCGGGGGTAAATGAAGGTAGCTCTCTAAAAGGAATTCACTTACCTAAATTAGCATAGTAGTAAGGAAAATCTCCCAGATAAGATGAATACTGTGGTAGGACGAACAATCCTCCAGGATGTTTGTTCCATATTAAACTGTTACGTGATATGTGCTTGAATATTCTGTCCTGAATAATCTAGAAAGTAAAACCATAGCACAGGGTGAGGAAAAGACCCTTATGAGATTTGGTAAGAGTCATGCCCAAGCCAAATGTGAAGAATGATGGCACTCAGAGTAGTGATTCTACTTCTCAACCCTAATTCTCCAGATAAAAAAAAAAATGCAAGCAAGACAGTGAGAGAGGGAACGATAAAAAAAAGTAGGAGAAAGAGAGGAATTATGGCCCAACCTCCTAATCAAATTTCAGTTAACCCATACATCCTATCTTGTCTTTCTATATAATAAGGAGTCCATGCTCATTTCAAAATAGGCTACGGGGAGCAGTTAGCCTCTTCTTGCTGGTTAAGCATCCGGCAGTGGTCCCAGAATCACATCAGAAAGACCTGTCAGCGTAGCCCAGGTAGGGACTGAACTGAGAGTGAATTGAAGACACCACATGCTCCGGGAGCAGTTGAGGTTTTGATCTGCTCCTTTAATTCAGGAGGTGAATTTATTTGCTTGTTGTATTTTATTTTCCTTTCAAAGTCAACTGCAGGACGTTGGGTACTGGCTAATGAAGTTTTTCTACATTTCATCTTGAAAAGTAGGAGCTAACAATGGCTCAAAACGTCCTATATAAATAGGGCAAGAACCATGGCATGTGAAGACTAATAACAGCCAGGCTAGTTCATTAGTTTCTTTGGACTTTGGGACCTTGCAGGTCATTAAATTCTACATTTAGAGTCAAACATCCATCGTGAATCATTTGTCAGTGGAGTGTGATTCGGCCACATTACGGCTTTCTCCCTGGGACTTTCAAACTCTTGTAATTACACCATCCACTCATTAAGACAGGATTTGGCAAATAATTAACTCAATACAGAATTTTATGTTTTTAGCAAATTTTTTTGAATTTAAACAAAAAAGACGAAAAATTCTGCCATAAATCTTGAGAGATTTAAGACCCAAATCACCGTTTTTCAGGTCCCCATTTAATGCAATTTGATTTTAAGCACAGACCATTCTAAATGGAGTTTTATTATTTGCTAAGGTTATTAACACCCTCATCTCATCCCACACAGTGACAAGGTAAGTAATGAAGTGGGCTACATTTATCTTTGTGAACCTTACCATGTTTATTTTCCTAATGAGAGAGAAGGAGAGGAGCAAGGAAGAAATTATAAAAAACTCAAATAACTTAGTTCGATGATTTCTGTATTTTACCTTTCACGCAGATCAAAACTGCTAATTTTACACGGCTGTGCAGAGATCACTAATTTAGTGGAGATTTTAGGAACCTAGCTAAAATGCTGGTGTTTATTTGTGGTACAACAGGGATGTGTTAAAATGCTGGTGTCTATGCATTAATTATGAAAAAATTGCCATGGTTATGAAGAGGTTTCACATGGCTAGCAATTTCACTCTGTATAATACTTAATCCAGTTTTTTATTATTTGTACTTTCCAAAGATGCCTATTCCCCTTTATAGATTTTCATTTAGATCTTTTCCTTTTTTGGTTTCCAAATTTATCTGTCGTTCAGCATGGGGTCACTTAAATAAGTTTGGGTATCAAGACAGAAGAAATTGACAATAGACAGCATTGTAAATCCAACGTACAAGCAATGACACGGAGCTCAGAGCTGTCCCAAAGTGGGCCATCATTCACTCTGGATGCCTCATGGCATGCTTCTCATTGTCACAGACTATCCCTTTGGTTCAGTATCATAACATTGTTACCTTTTAAAATTCAAGGCTATGATAATAAGATATTGTAGCACTCTTCTGAAATACCAATAAGCATTTTATACAGTCTTCAAATGGATCTTGACAGAGAGTTATCAGTACAGGCACGAGAGCTTTATCAAATGTTGAATTTAACCTGAGTCAAGCAATTTGCTATCTTTGTGTATCACTTTGTGTATCATTTGTAATAAAACGATCAAATATATTAATTATAACAACCTCTTAGAATTTAAGATGAGCTTCCTAAGGTTTTATACTTAAGACTTTATACTTGCCTTTAAAACAAAATCTCATTTCGTGTTTATTTTCTAAGCACTGGCTTTTCCAATTTTATAGCTATAGTATCTTCGTTCTATATCATTAATGGTATTCATGTTTACTTGTCCTAAAGGACCAAAAATAGGGCATTTTTTCCATGCAAAGCAATGAATGTATTTGTGGATACAATTTCCCACTCTTAGGATCAATTCTTCAGGACTGTGTCAATGGGGAAATCTTTTAAGGGTATTCATAAGTATTGCCAAGTGTCTTTCTGAAAGGTTTATACCAGCTTGTCTTCTCAAAAGTTTGAAAGAGTATGGGTCTCATTTCATCAAATAAAAAGATCATTTTTTCTCTTTCCAATTATCCCAATCACTATACTGAACAGCTCTCAGAATCTTTTCAAGGCACTTAGAGCTTATTCTTTATTGTTATAGAAAATGACATCACAGTTAGAGGCGGGATGCTTTTTTTGGCTATAAAGAAAATCAATACACATATACACATAACACAAGATTTTTTTTTTGTTATGGTCCCAAATGGCACCCTCAATAAGGACAATATTTCTAATTAATGTGAATTCAAAAAGAAGAACAGACCTCTTATTTTGCTTTTTTATGTGCCATCTGTTTTTCAAAATAATGGACTATTGGTTATAAGTTACAGTCATTCTGTGTGGCCCTGCCTTAGTCTTTTGACCAAAGCAACACAGTCTAACACACACAGTGCCACCATATGCCACCTTGCTCTAAGCCAAAGCAATCTTCTACTTCCATTATCTCATTGATTTTAAAATATCATTATATAATAGCATTAGCAATACCATGGTTTGAATGTGCATGATTAGATAACTGCAGAGGAAAATGGAGCATACTTTATACAATTCTACTACATATGGGCCTTCCTAGATATCATTAGCTGTTTTCATATATTATTATAATCTCATGCACTTTTCTTTCACTCACCTTGATTATGACTAAGCTCCTATGATTCCATTCTTAGTGCTAGGTTATTGTGCACTATTCTGACAAATAATGGAATCCATAATGGAACACTGTCTTCATGGTATTTCATCACTGTCCCCATTGTTACTTCTCAATTTGCACACAAAAACTGAGCTCTGAAGAACCTCACACTGATTAAGTAGCTCCTTATTACTGGGATGCAGCATTAGGGAATTTCAATCAGACCGGAAAAACTAACAGAGTTCTGCACAATATATTATACTAACAACTTGACTTTGGCATTTAAGAGAAAATGAGGTATCCTGTTTTCCAAGTGTCTAAGCACTAACTACAACTATAGGGTTCTTAGTCTCTAAAGACCCAGTGATCCCATTCCCTTGGCCCAGGATATATCAAGGAAGGAGACGAATGCAGAGTTCTTGAGTCTGAATACAGAACATCCTGAGCAGAGAATCCTTAAGTGTGCACTGCCTAGGGATAGCTATTAATTATTCTCATACCTTAGGAGCTAAGGCAGTGACCAAATGACATATGTCGTCTATGTTCTAAGCCAAGTGGACATTTTTGATATGTGATACTTAAATTGTTCTTATAAACACATTGGCTCTGTGTATGTGGATGGCATTTTCTGCTATTTTCCCTGCTTTTCTGATTATGTGGTATTCTGGGGTAATCTGAGTTCTAAATTATTTTGGGTAACTGGATAGTCTCTCTCATCCAATTTGGTTGAGAGGTCAAACTGTTACAATCCAATCTTGGAACTATATAAAGAGATTTGACAGTTGCTATAAATTTGAATGAAGTATATGGTTTTTAGTGTTTTTTTAAAAGAACAACTGCATTGCTAAAAAAACTACCTGTCTTAAATTCAAGAGGGAAAAGGCCCTTCCAGGTTCAGGGATGAAACTAGCTTGACTTAAGATCCTGTTCCGATGAATGTAAAACATCCAGCTGTTATTACAGGATAATTGAGTACTGTTAACTTAATAGGCAAGAGACCAGATCTATGTAACAAACCATACTCAAAAGAAATATAATTAACGAGATACCATCTTTCATCTGGCAAATTAGCAATGTTGTATATGTGTGTGTTTTAATTATGATCCGTAAGGCTGACAGGTGTACAGCAAGACAGGGTCTCTTCCAGACAGCTGTGAGAGTCTAGGCCGATACAATGTTTTTGAAAAGAAATTTGGGAAAATATAATATATTATGAGCGTGAGAAATGCCTGCACTCTTAGATTTGGTAATTTGCTTTAGGAACTCCTTCCTAAAGAAATAGAGATGTAATTTAGGATACACACAGAAAGCCACTGCTTGGATAAAGACATATTAACCAAAAAAAAATTTAGAAACGACATTAATAATAAACAATAAATAGACTAGTTAAGTAAATAGAGGTTCTCTATGGGATGGCATATGCAGGTGAAAAAAATTAAAATGTCATCTGAGGTTAATGATGGGACCTCAGATGACATTTTAATTTTTTTTCACCTGAATATGCCATCCCATGGAGAACCTCTATTTACTTAACTAGTCTATTACTATCTATTATTAATGTCGTTTCTAATTTTTTTATAGATAATATGTCCTTATCCAAGCAATGACTTTCCGCGTGTATCTTAAATTACATTTATGAAGCATATTGCAAGGGTACAAGTCAAATCTATCAAGTATTGAACACAAGTGTCTTGACACTGTGGTTAAATAAATGAGGTGAAAGCTATATTAATTAGTAGGATGTAAGTACTCAAATTAGTACAAATAATCAACACATTAAATCCCATAAAGGCATAAATCCATTCATGATCTATGTATATATGACTTAATAAAATAAATAAGTAAGTAAATAAATAAATAAAATGTCCTCTGGATTGATTAGAGATAAACAACTAACAGGGCAGACTTAAAAGGTCAAAAACAACCTGAAGATGCAAGAAAGTAACATGTGAAAACGCCAAGGAAAGAATAACTTAAGATATGTATTGGGACAAAACAACAATTTTTGTTGTTTTCAATTTTTAAAAACAGTAGCTTAGATGTTTATATATAAAAGTATATTGGATTAAATAATTAAATAGCTAAAAAAAGCAATCATGAAAGTACTAGAAAAATGTAACCTTGTGTATTTATGTGTATGGATATATAAAAATATAGGTTGAAAAGTCCTTCTGAAACAGTAGTAAGGGCAGAACATGAAGAGGAAAAAATTGTCCAATACTTAAAAAACAAAACAAAACCAGGAAGACACATTAAAAATTGAGGAAAAACATTTGCAAGAGAAGCGTCAGGGGTTAATAATCTTAATACAGTAAGCTCTTAAAAGTTAATAACAAGAAAACTCATGGCCATCTCTATGTCTGCAAGTTGCCTGACCAAGAAAATATGAATAATATTCATTTTTTACTAATGTACTAAGAAATAGAAAGTTTTTAACAATGATTTATCATTTTTAAAGATACAACATCCAATATTAGTGAAAATGAAAAAAGCTAAAATAATCAAAATAGTTCCTCTCAGATAAGCTGATGGGACTATGAATTCATTTAATTCTATTGCAAGAAAACTGGTAAATCATATTAGAAATCTTAGCATTTGACACATTCTTTGAACGAGGACTTCAAACTCACGGAATTTATTCTAAGAAAACAATCTTGAATCTGCACAATTTGGCCTTAAGACTATTTGCTTCAATGATATGTATAATGATGAAAAACCAGAAATGACTGGAATGTACCCAATTTGGGAATTAATTTAAATAATTAAGTTATATTATAAACTGAATATTATATAGTCATTAATATAACTGCAGCAAAAATCTAATCTCATGGGACAATATTAACATTATTAAGCAGGAAAGCAAATTACAATGCAAGTATAGAAAGACTCCTTTTAAAACTAAAAATTATAATATATTTTAAATTTACATATAAAAACAAATACATATGTGTGTGTATGGATATATATGTTGATAGTGGCTTTGTGTGGGAAAATTGGTTTTTTTATGCTCTAGGTATTTTCCATTATTTTCTAAAATGAACATGTACTTCTTTGATAAAGAGCAATCTCCCAAAAAGAAAAAAAAATTAATGTTAAACTTTCTTTAAGAAGGGTCTAGGAAGGATTTTGGATGGAGAACAGGATTAAAGAAGAGAATAGACCTGATTAAATATTCAAATCTGCTGCTATGAACAGAAGTGACAACTCAATCGATTTTAATCAAGGAGAAAGTTTTTGGAGGAATAAGTAAGGTTGGCTTATCAGAAGGAAGCCCTTTGGAAGTCATTATGATCCTGTACCTTCCATGAGGATGAGCCTGGGTCCTAAAGAGGCTTTTAAACCTAATTCCAGTATGAAAAAAATGTCCCCTGTCCCAGAAAAGACACTGACTAGAGTCTGCCTGGGGGTGAGAGCAAGAGCCCAAGCTGGCCATGGGGTAGACAAATGCTCTGGTGTGCCTGGCCATTACCAGCACCGGCTCTGATACTCAGGAGGGCAAGAGGTGCACCAAATGGGCTGATTTTTTTGGTTCATATTAGACTTCTCCGAGTATGCACCAAATCTCATTAGCTTCCAGAGCAATAAAGCAGTAATCGCTTTTCCCAAGTGAATTCTCCAAAAATTAGGCCATGAATGCCCCACCTCATTTTGTGAGCACCACAGTGTCACCTCTCTAGAGGATCTTTGCTCTCCTTCCCTCAAGCCTGTAACTCATGAGTGTGCAGTTTTCTAAGTATTTTCTTAGCTCTTTGTGCTACTTTGGTGTAACCTCAGGCCATTGCTATCTGTTCAATCTCCAAAGGTTTTAATCATCTCCAGGCTTCCCTTTCTTTTTTTTTTTCTTCTTGCTTTAAAAAGAACAACTTAAAGATGGGTACCCATCTGCCAAAAGTTTTCCTGCTTTCATAAAGTTTAACACCTTCTGTACCATATGGGTTCAATCCTGATTTTCCTTTTAATATAACTTTGCAACATCAACGCTGGTTGTTTGGGTAGCCTATGTCTTGAGAATTAATATAGCCATCCCCCAATGCCACTGGAGTGTGGTGCCCAGTTAACTATTCACACTTAGAGAATGGTAGAGGATTTTCCCTACCACTGGTCACTATCTTTTTTCTAAAGGGCCTCCAGAAATATGTCTTCAAAGGATGTCACTGAGTGTGAACAACAGAAAGACAGTCATTACCCACGTATTTCTGAAATGATGTAAGACAGAGCCAGTTTGTGTCAAGAGTATAATTTCTCTGCATGTTGGTTTTCCTCTGTGGATTTTGTTTAGAATGCGGGTGTTTACTCACCTGGACGTGGCAAGGCAGGTATAAGGGTTAACCGACAGAAAATTTGGTTTTGCCCCGTTTCACCCATCACACAGCATCATGAACAAAACAGAAGGCTTAGAGAAGTATACAGAGGAACACCATTCAAGCAAGAGCCAAGCTGTCTCACTTACCTCTAGTGTAGTTAATACAATCTTCTCAACTGAAGAAAAATAAGCCTCCCACAAGAATTGTGTCTGCTGTCTAAGTGCTAGGATTTTATCCTGATGAATAGACCTGATTGTAGAAGGAATCTGTAACACAAGTCAAACACATAGGAATTATAACTGTAAAACAAAGAGATGGCATTTCATCAAAATAACCCAACTGGGTTAGGCTTTTATTCTTTATAGCATTCAGCTTCTAACATACAGATCAACTATTATACAAATCGCCAGCCATGAAGAACTAAGAACTAATCGCCAGTCCCAGGAACTGTCATACACAAACAGCACTTACAGGGAATCAGCCTCCAGGGCCTTGGAGGCGTGAAAGTTCTAGTTCACCAGGTTATCAATTGTGTAAGGTGATCCTATACTCGCAACTGCTGTTTCCTGAAATCCTTGACTCTGTGCATGGAGAATGAGATTTCACCCAGGAGCGGCTACAAGTCTTGGAGAAAGACCAAAAGACTATCCCCCAAGCACTTCTAAGATCTGTCGCCCCAGGAACTGTAAAATATTTATAAAAGGATTTTTTCTTAAACAACGTCTATGAGCCTCCCCATCCAGCTGAAGTCAATCATTTTTATGTACACATCCCTCCTTCCTCACCCCCTGAGACCTTCTGCTTCCTACATATCTCTTTTTGGCTTCAGCCCTTACCCCAGCCTAACTGTATCTCTCAAACGCCATATGTATTTAGCCATCACTACTAACCAGGCTATACAATTTTAAAAGAAGGGTCTATATCCTATTCATTCTGCTACACATTTTCAAACTAGGAGAGTAGCTTTTATGTAGTAGTTATTCAAGAAGTAAGAGCTGAACTGCACATGACCATCTGAAGCCACGTGAGGATGGCATTATTTGTACTAGCAGTTTAGCTTGATGGCTCCAGGGGTTTCTAACCTTTTGGTTTTTCTGCACCACATTGGAAGAAGAAGAGTTGTCTTGGGTCACACGTTAAATACACAAACACTAATGAAAGCTGGTGAGGAAAAAAAAAATAAAAGGTCTGTGCATAACTTTCATGATGTCCTCCAGACAAGCAAAAAGGGTCCTCACATAACCCACATGCAGCCTGTGGGCCGCAGGCTGGACAGCCTTGAAACCATTAAGCACAAGGGCCAGATCAAGGTGGGATTCTCGGCTGTGCTTCCCTGGTCAAGTTAGTTGATCTCCCAAAGATTAAATTTCCTCATTTGTAAAATGCAGATACAGAATTAACATCATAAGGTTGTAATGAAGGTTATGTAAATGCTTAGCACTGTGACTAGAACTCGGGAGGCTTAATTAACATAGCTTATTATCACTACTATGACCATTATGGGCATTAGGATGATACTGTTCAAAGCTGAACCAACTGCTTGATGTCTGCATGTGAAATTGCTTGGGTCTGGAGCTCTGAAATGGACTTCCTGGGTTTCTGGTAAGTTTTCTGGGCTCGCTCCCTACTTTCACTTACAGTTCAAGGTCTGTTTCATTTACGGAGTCTGTGGTCTTAAGGGAAGATTCCTTGTGATTAGCAACTGCCCTTTTGTGCTCCCCTCTTTCTGCATGCTTGCTTCCATAATGTATGACTAATCAGACAGACATGGGAGCCTGGGCTGAAGGAGGAATGCTCTGTTAGCTACTTTAATAGGAAAGTTACCCATGGCATTTGACTAAGACTATTAATGGAGTTTGCACTGGAGGGGAAGGAGGTGGCAGCACATTTTTTCGAGTCAAGACTCCCCTTAGGAGGAGAAATAAAACTGCTTCACAAGAATAGCAAGAAATGATCACTTGCTTTGCCAATGTCCAGAACTAGATATTAAATCTCTATCCCAAAGTGTGTATCAGGATTCACAACACTGAAGAAACATGGAGGAACCAGGTAAAGGACAAGCACTGGCAGGCAAATGTTAGGCTGCAACCAGAGTTCAAGGTCAAGTGTAAATAAAATATTCTCCAAGAAGGTAGAGAAACCATTCACATCATAGAAACCTGACGAGTCAAAGGGGTTTTATTTACTCACTGAGAATGTTATCCAGATTGCCAAAGAAAGATTAGAAAAAAATTATCCTGCTCAATTTTCATAATCAAGCCCTCTTCTAAATGTCAATGGTGTTTTCTAAGAGTTCTATAGGTTGACACCACTGTTTTATTGTGACCATGAGGAAAGAGTCTATTAGAAAAATGCCTAAAGCTATCATTGCTATGTAGTCTTCAAAAAATTGAGTGTGCTGTGGTTATGAATGAAGACAATCACAGATTCGCCTACCAATACCGTTTTCCTCTGTTATAGACATATAAACCAAGTCCTGATCTTAGCACTTCAAGTAGAATGTTTTCTATTGGTTTGTGAGTGTGATACAAGGATCTGACTGCATTTTGCAAAGTGCTCTGGAAGACGATTCCAAACGACTGAAAAGACGGAGCTCCAAGTTTCAACGGCATTTGGCTATTGGTTATTAATCTGCTTGTCCTAAGAGACAGGAATGAAGAGAGTGATAAATCCATTCCAATTTGCCCAGATCGTTCTGGAAGCGGCAGAACTACAGGAAGTCTTAATAAAAGGTCATGTTTGGTAACAAAACTAATGGAATCCACCAAAATAGATATAAGGAAACAACATTAAGCTTTCTTGGTGACATGATGACAAGAATATATGCAAATGAAAACATCCAAGCTGTTCTAAAACAGGAAGTGAAAAATTGTAACATAACAAAAACATTTCCCAGAGCAGACATTTGGGCTCAGTGCCAACTCTTTTAAAACCATTGTTAACGACAGTACAGTTGCTGTTCGATATGGAGGCAGCTGTGCAAAGACAAGCTACACGGGAGAGGGGAAAAACACCAGCCAGTCTGGGTGGGTGGGTGGATGGAATGAAAAATGGCATCTTCCGAGTGAAGCCAAAGAGAAGCATCAGAAGGTGAAACACCCCTCCGCTTCGAGGAAATGGTAGAAACTGCACCACCACCATTAAGCATCCCAGAATGCTCTCCATACCAGAGACAAAACTCCCAGCTTGCTCACAAATTCACAGGAGCAATGGTATAAAAATGGAGAAATTATGGGTAATGTTTTTAATTCCCTTTATTTCCCAAATTTCCTTTAATAATCATTATTTTTAAAAAAACATAAAAGAAGGAAAAAGGCAACACAGAAAAGCATAACATGTCATTTTTGCTTGGCCTTTCATGAATAAATGATTTAGGAATCGCTTTGCACTATCTCTGCATGGAGAGACCTCTTCCTCGTTATTTCTGTAAGGATTTTCTTAAGCAATCAAAATGGGGAATCATGAGCATTAAATATCTTTCCCTAAAACTCCAGACCCCTTTATCAATGAACACTTAAGAAACCTAACTGTATTTAGGGCAGGATGAGTTATCCCCAATAAAAAGATTCTGTCATTATTCCACATCACAGATTCTTCTTTTGGTTCCTAGATCCGAGGGGCTCCTGAGATCATACACCAGAGTCCCAGACAAAAGGAATGTTTCCAGAGCTAGGGTCACGTTGGCTTTCTTAGCCCACAGCCCTCTCAGTTACAGATATTTTGCCTGTTGTCCTAGGGAGACTGCGGCCTTACTTCACCAGCCAACTAGGAGACTGGCCAGTAGCACAGAAGTAGAATTGACCAAAGAGTTAGAAACTCGATTCCCCAGGTATCAAAACAAACAAAACAAACAAACAAATACGCAAGGAAATTAAAAGAAAAAAATCACTCTACAAATACCTGTGGTAGTTCAAAGATAAAGTATGTGGTGCCACAAAAGAAAAACATTAAACTAGTTTATAATTTTAGGAGAAAAGAACATGGCAACTTATGTTGAACCTAAAACATGACTGGACAAGAGTTCGAAACCCTTGGCGACTCTGCCCAGCCAAGGATTTCTCTGAGTACTATAGCGCCCCCGCAAGGCAGCCCTTGAGCAGTCTGAATTTTTCTTTGGGGCTGCTCTTTTAAATACCCATCCTACAGGTAACCCTTGCTCAGGCATCCAGACTGGATCATTTGGGGGATCTCAACACTAACCACAAGAACAAACCCTGGGACCTTTCTCTTTCTGAAAATTAATCTGCAGAACCAGGGAAAAGGAATATAAAGCAGCAGGGTAGTATAAAGATTCTCTGGGATCATTTCTAAAAATTACAGCTCCAGAAGGGGGTAGACATCCACCTTTTCTCATAAATCACAGCTCATGTTCTTTACCTGCAACTTCTTCTCCGAATGTATTCTGTGGGCTTGGGCAGATTTTGTTTTGGAAAGTGAACAATGCCATATTAAATGACTTCATATTCACTGTGACACCGGTACTTTTCTCCTGATAAGATTTCTTTTATAGAGCTGACCTTTTGGATTCATCTTCTCTGAACATTCGGATGGGGGCAGCAATAATCTGCCCATCTGCTGAACGTCACAGCCCCTTCCTTACCTGTAATAATAATCTCTCATCGCCTATGACGGCAGCTTGGTTCCAATTAATCACTTCAGAGAATGGCAACTCCCATCCATTGCTGAGCATCACAGGGACACAGGCAGCCTGTGCAAAAAGGGAGACTTCATGAGTGTGAGGAAGGCAACGGCAGGAACAGCTCCAATCAGGGTGAAATCAGTGCAAATTCAATTATTGGCATTTCCTACATTGCAGGGATCCTAGACTGCTTAGGTCAGAAGGAAAATAAGTTTTTAGGAGTTATCAAGTTGCCTGAAGGTTGTACATATGCAGACTAGATTTTAATATTTGCAAGTGTTTGCCCCAGAAGGCTAAAACCCCACTTCTTTTCTAGGACATGGTTAGGCTGACCTTACCTCCGTGGAGATGACTGGCCTCGTTGGAGAAGTTTTATGGATGTAACCAAAGCTTGCACTAATTAAATCTTGGCATAAAACCAGCCTTGAATATAAACAGTTTTGTCAATGTAACTGCCCCAAGTCTACTCCTAAAGTAGTTTATCCCAATGTCATGAGCAACAAGGAGAAGAGAGCTCAGCACTTTGTGGACTTAGCTAGTAGTACAAGGTGTTCACCCTTCCCTTGCTCAGTAAATACCTAATCAGAACCCTGTTCTCTTCAGTGAGAAGTGATCCAAACCACAATCATACCAATTTACTATCTGCACTGGGATCGAATAGCCAAGAAACACTGGGTGAATGACAGAATGTGCGTTCAAAACAACTCATAATCTGAGCCAGAGAAGAATTCGCTCCACGCACCATCCCAGGGGTCTACAAGAAAATTAGTGATGGCACGCTTTGCAGAACACGCAGAGAGTGGTAGAAAAGACTGTCAGAGAAGGAAGCGCTTCTGTCGACATGACAGTGACCTGCAGTTAGACAGGCAGGGACAGAAGTTAGGGGGTATGGGGACAGACACACGGACGCAGGCACAGTGCAGAGCTCGGAGGAGGAAAGAGCATGGCAGCAGGGGGCCAAGGAATGGGGGTCGGCAGACACGTTGGGCGCGTGCTTTCTCTTTGCAGCTGAAGAGGGCTGGATGCTGCTTCCAGGTGGGAAATGCGGGTGACAGTCTCAGCATTTCTGCAGAGGGAGGCTGATGAGCCACGAGACTCCCGTGAAGGCTTCAGAGCTAGAGCCAGGACCTCTGAACTCAGAGCCTCAGCATTGCATCACTCTACTGGGAACCACTTTCAGAAATTAAAGAAACCGAATTATAGCCAAGATAGGAGCTGGACGGACAATCTTGCTTTTGGAGAGCACCAACAATAAAGTATCTCCATTGCTCCTGAGATTGGCTTCCAAGAGAAGGGCAGGGCTCCTTGGTCAGCCAAACTGGCAATCAGGTGCCTTCTGTTTGCAAACATGCCCCGGGAAGTATCCACCTTTCGGTGGTTAAATGCTTTAATTTTATCATGTCCGAAGATAATGAATAAATCCTTCCCCAATTCCCTACTTTTCCTAAGTGTCTCAGATATTCTTGGGAAAAATTTCAGATCATCTGAAATCCAGGGAAATCACACCTTTTCTCTGAGCTTTCCCGGGAGAGGTGGTAAGGTTAAACTTACCTGGTCTGACTTCAATGCTCACCCCTATTCTGGGGTCTCTTACCTGCAAAGCCTCCAAGAATCTGAAGGACCCAAGCCTGCGACCACGAGGAACCAGACAGAAAGTGGCATTGTGCAGCATTTCCCGATAATCATACCTGGAAAGAGAGAAGGTGCAATCAGCAAACAAAGCCCCATTAGGAACGCAGGTGTGGCTGGCCATTGGTGGGTGCACGTGTGTGCCAAGGTACCCAGAACGACTCGAGAAAGCACAGGTGGGCAGCTCTCACTTTTGCATTTGGGAGAAGGGGCTATTCATATGAATAAAAAATGGAAACCATCATGTTGGACAAAGCAATTAGGATCTCTTTTGCAAATGGTACATAAAAAACCTCGGTCTTGGTAACAATTTGGCTCGTCCAGCCTTTGCTTCCAAAATCAGATGTTTGTATCTTGATGAAATATGTTGCCCCTGTAGACTAAAAAAAGACCAATAAATCACTGCCACTTCTCTTCCTTTAACAGCATAAAATTCAGCAAAATTAAAACTGCTCTTATTCCCACCCCTCAAATCCATGCTACCATGTTAAAAAATACTCAGGAAATCTCTATCACAAGCACGAAACAATATTTATTTTCTCCTTTAAGATGGAGTTCCTGCATTTAATCAAAAACATTCCAATAACTATTCCTGAATAAGAATGACTCACATGGCTTATAGGAGAAACAGGAGGTGAGGCTAGCACCTAGGAAATGGTGAAAGTCTAGAAACGACAAGAGAAAGGAAAATGAAGTGCTAAATAGTAGAGGGTGTGGAAGACTGGGTGATGGAAGAGATGATTGTTTCTTTTACTCAAATACCATTTAATAGTATTACGCTGTTTTTGCATTTTGAACAAATACAAAACATAACAAGCGTCACCTGTTTCTTTATGCCGGTGACATTTAGGAAAGATAAAAAGCATTTCATTTGGTTTAGAACTGCCACTTTTAAAGTGATTACCACAAACACTTTCCTATATAAGCAGTTTCACGTACATTATCAGTTTAAGAAAACTTGGGAAACTAGAGATGGTTCGCGCCCTGTGAAGGCCCTTGTTTCTAAGAGCCAAGATGAAATCACTCTCATTTTTCAAGAGCTTCCAATGCTGAGCAGACAGGTGTGACTTTGACAGTAGCATATGTCACCAGCATTCTCTGACTCTAATAGTCTAATTTAATCATAGCCTGCAGGCACTGGGCCTCTTCCTCCTTCTTTTTGAGATATATACATTGATATTTTTAAAGTCCACATCTATTTTTATATTCTCATATAAACTAGGCATATGGGAATAAGCCAATTTTCAATTATAAACCCGTCATTAAGAAGAGACATCATGCAAAGGACCATTTGCTTAAACAAGCGTGTACAACTAATTTGCACAAGAAAAGGTCACCGTGAATGGATTAAGATTATCTCCACTGAGAATGAAATTTAAAAAAATAAAAAAAAAAAAAACCTTGCCGCATTAATTAAATTGCAAAATAGACTTCAAAGTCATAAAGATTTTTAAGAAGGCTCACATTTAGCTAAATTAAAAAAAGCCTAAATTATGATGGCAAAGAACTTCTCTTTGTTCACCAAACACAGAAAAATAATTGACAAGTACCTTGAAGTTCAAATGTTGACAATGTCTGAATTTCTACCTAATAAACAGAAAAGAGGAAAATGTGTGTTTTCACACACACACACACACACAATATATGCATAAAATTTAAATTGAATTTTTTTTAATACAGAAAGGTCGAATATACTTCAGACTACAGCAAGGTTTAATAAATGCTCAGAATAGAAAGCCCTGGGGGACTAGCACAGAAGGTCCTACATCCTCATCATTAGGCTCCTAAAAATGTAAAACCCTATTAAAGTTCTGGATTGTAACAAGTTTCAAAGTTGCCAGCTGCAGAATTTACTTTAGGGTATGGTTAGAGGGAAAGGAAGGGCAGAAAACTTACAGGAAAAATTCAAATGACAGTTATAACAGGGTACTGACTTTTAAATGGTTGTACAGAAAGATTATCTGCTGAGATAGCAAATCCAGTTGATGTGAGGGAAGCTTGCATTCATCTACATAATAGGTCATATGAACTGTGGAGAGGGCGCCCTGGCAGGAGCTGGCAACCCAGTAGATGAGACTATGAACAAAACACATGAGCTTTCTGGGCCTCGGTTTCCTCACCTGCAAAATGGCCCAGTTGGGTTAGACGACTAAAGATCCAGTTTTAACATTCCATTATTCTTTATGTTATTTTTAGGTAAGAAAGAAGAATATTCTTTGCGAATATTCCATGCTGTGAAGGTTTCTATGCCCATTATGTGTGTTTGTACATATTAATATATATTGGCCAGGTGTGGTGGCTTAGGACTGTAATCCTAGTACTCTGGGAGGCCAAGGTGGGTGGATTGCCCTGAGCGCAGAGGTTCGAGACCAGCCTGAGCCAGAGCGAGACCCCGTGTCTACCTCCCCTCCTAAAAAAGCTGGGCATTATGGCAGACATCTGTATTCCCAGCTACTTGGGAGGCTGAAGCAAGAGAATCACTTAAGCCCAAGAGTTGGAGGTTGCTGTGAGCTGTGACACCATTGCACTCTACCTAGGGTGACATAGTGAGACTCTGTCTTAAAAATAAATAAATAAATAAATAAATAAATAAATAAATAAATATATATATATATATATAATATATACATGCTTGTATTTTCACAATGACTATCTGACATACGTGTATTCATATAGACCCACACAGACCTTATATATGTGTAACTCAGAACAATGATTTTCACACAGATTTCTAAGCAGCCCACGAACTAGCCTTTCTTTTGGGCTCTATGGCCATTGAGCTTGTGATTGATTAGTCTGTTCTAACTGAAGGAGTAATGGTGTCCACAGTGGTATAGATAATGGCTCTGGTCTGGCCATGTGGTTGGCGCTCTCCCATGCAGCCATTTTGGTGCTTTCTGATACTCCACAACTATCTCCTTCTAGATGCTTACACATATTCACTTATTTGGTCATTGTTTAACTGCTTACACATATTCACTTATTTGGTCACTGTTTAACCAAACACTGTTTCAGACACTGCCCAATTCCTACAGATGTAGTCCAGAGAAGGTCTCCTTGGGTTGCTAGATTTACCAAAAAAACACCTGACAACTAGAAAATGCTGATGACTTGAGGGGGGTCTGCATTACAAGAAATTTTGGAAAACCTACCACACTAACATAGTGAACTCTATTGATTCCCTCCCCAGCAAAACAACAACTTAACTAGTTAAAAAATTATAAAAACATTTATTTAAAATAATCCCAAGGACATAATGACAAATAGAGAAACATTTGTTCAAGAAAATCTACCAAATCTCCATAAACTAAGAGTCTAAAGAAACTGAAAAAGGTAACCCATAAAAACTGACAATGTATTTGTAAATCATATATCTGATAACGGACTTTTATCTGGAATACGTACAGAACACTTCTGTCTTAACAACAGGAAAACAATTCAACTCAAAAAGGGGTTAAGGATTTGAATGAACATTTTTCCAAAGAAAATATACAAAGTGCCAATAAGCACATGAAAAGATACCCAACATCATTAGTCATTAGGGACATGCAAATCAAAACAACGAGATACCACTTTACACCCACCAGGATGGCTACAATCAAAAGAACAGATAAGAACAAGCGCTGATGAAGATGTAGGGAAATTAGAACTCTCTATATATTGCCAGAACAATGGTAAAATGGTACAGTGATTTTGGAAAATAGTTTGCTAGTTCTTTTTTAAACTAAAAACAGACTTTAGCACATGACCCAGCAATTATACTCTTGGGCATTTATCCCACAGAAATGGAAACCGATGTTTTTGCACAGAAACTTGTCCACAAATGTTCACAGCAATTTTACCTGTAATAGCTGCAAACTGGAAACCACCCAAATGTCCTTCAATGCATGAATGATTTGACAGATTATGGTACAGCCATAGTGGACAATACTTCTCAGCACTAAAATGGAAAAAAACTATTGATGTACACAACTTCAAGGAAATAATGCCTCGTGAAAAAGCCAATCTCTAAAGGGTACATGTTGCATTAAGCCACTTACATGACACTCACGAACTAATGTAATTACAGGGGTAGAGAGTGGCTGGTGGTTACCACTGGTTGCAGGTAAGGGAGAAAGGGAGACTTGGTAGGTCAAATGATGGGAACCATCTTTTTAGATGGACTAGTTCTCTCCCACTGCTTATGTTTAGAAATGTGAATCCTAATCATATGCTACTTAAAAACAAAAGATAAACACATGATATCCTAAGCAAGAAGGTAAGCTGACGAGGGAGACAACTAATCTCAGAGACTTTTCAGCTCTAATTAATAAACGGTTTTGTTATCCATTTCAGATGGGTATTAAGTTCCCCATCACAGAGCTAACAAAGAGTTTTCATAAATGACTGCAAAGAAAAATATGACCTAGAAACCTCTCTATGGCCATATTCGTTTTCTCCTTAAAGTTGTATTGAAAAGTGTATGGAATTTAAATAGCCCACCTATTTAAAGTGGGCTTTTGCAATAATGCATGAATGACGTCTTTCCCCTTCACACGAAACATATTTTTGCTAGCAGCAATTCTGTGGCCCTGGGGACATGAGGCCAGCGTGGTCCTGTGCAGGGGTTCTCAAAGTGTATTCTCTCAGCTGGTAGCATCATCGGCAGCACCTGGGAACTTGGTAGAAATGCAAATTCTCAGCCTCGTCCAAACCTGCTGAATCAGAAACTCTGGGGGAAGAGCCCAGAAGTCTGTGTTTTAACAAGCCCTCCAGGTAATTATGATGCGCCCTAAATTTTGAGAACCACTGGCATGGTAGTTAAGAGCTTAGTAATTAAAAGCTTAGTGACAAAGCCGCTTTGTAAGCAGCTAACCCTGGGTTTGAGTTCCAGCGTAGCTACTTATAAGCTGAGTGATCTTGGGAAAGTTACCTCATGTGTTTAATCTTCGTTTCCTGGTTGGCAACATCGGGATCATCCCTCTACTGTGAGGATGAAATTATGACATTTTTGGCTAAAACACGGACACATTATAAGTAATCCATAAATGGTGACTTTTACCAAAACAGCTGAAAGAAGGTAACATGGTATGATGGAAAACAGCCAACTTAAAGGTAGGAAATCTGAGTTGAGGAATTCGGGTTCTGAACCCACCACTTCTTGTCTGACCCCATGCCAATCATTTAACTTCTCTGAGCCTCAGAGTTATGAAGATCAAATGAAATCAAGTATGGGCTGTCTAAATGGCCAAGCACAATGCAGTTACAGGTTATCATAGCAAATTACAGAATGAGAAAAGTATAAACATAAACAAAAAGCTGGTAACACAACAACCAAAAAAAACTAGATTCCCAAAGACAGAGCCAAAACAGACCCTTAAGTAAAATGAAAACAGAAACCATGAATCGCAGGGGCACAGTAGCGTCTAATTAAAAGGATTTTGCCTTATTACCAAAAGCTCCATAGACAAGGATGCTGCTGGTGCACTGTGCCCACAGGTCCTCCTGGGGTTCCCATCAGCTCCCTGCTGCCACCTGCTTTTTGCTAACCAAAGAGGACGGGGAAGAAGGAAAGGATCCAGGCCCTCATCTCTGGACTCACACACGTCTAATCTCCACACGGTGTTGTTACAGTTTGTCTCAAGCATTTATTTATAAGTTAACTTCTACAGCTGATCCATCCCCTCCAGTCCGCATCCTCCTAAGTATAATTAATCTTTGGTACGCCCAAGTTTCAATCACACCCCTTAAGGAAAGAAAGAAAATGAAAACAACTTATGACTGCTGCAGGTCCCTAAGTGCACTGGGATGAGAGAAATAAAATTCACGTCCTTCCAGCACCTCCTCGGAGTGTCTTTCGTTCCTTCAGGAAACATTAGTTGAATGCCTACCACGTGTTGGGCACCATTCAGGGAGCTCTGTCCAGAGGGAAAATACATGTGCTATCAAATGGTTCTTATTTGGTGAGGGAAGTGCCAGGATGGAGACATGAGGGGAAGGCAGGGGACATACAGAGAAGAGAAGCCACGGCTGCCAATGAGACGCAGGCAGGGCTCCTACAGGAGGGCGATCCTGAGCTAAGAACTAAAGGGGCCACAACAAACAGCCTGGTGAGGGGTAAGAACAGGTGACGGGCATTTCTGAGGGTAGAGACAGCCCAGCAGGAACAAAGAGACCCCGGCGAGAGAAACCACCCAGACTTCGAGGGAAGGAGGCTGGCCAGGTCAGGGCTGGGGGAGGGAAAGCTGCTGGCCCAGTGGGGTCCCACTGGGAAGGCTCTGTGTGCTCTCTCTGCAGCCCCGACATGATCCTGTGTGGGTGATGGGGAGTGAGCGAAGAATGAAATGTTACCAGCAGTATCCTCAGGACTTTCTACAACTCAGCTTCATAAGGATGCAGCTGAATGCAGAGAACCCAGAAGCTCATAAGGATGCAGCCGAATGCAGAGAACCCAGAAGCTCTGCCCACACAGGTCCCAGATAGGACCAGGAGCACCAGTGTTCCAATTCTGCACCTTCTGCTCCGACAGGCCATTTTCTTTCCACTACATCATGCTGCCCACACAACACACAGCGATTTAGACATTTCTGATGAGGCCAAGTCTTAAGTAGTTCCCTTAGTTTCAAGCACTGGCAACAAACAGCTTCCATAGAGAAGGATCCTTTCTCTCCTACTCAAAACCTCACCCAGCTCATTACTAGGAGTCCAGGGTAAGTAAGATGCTGCTGGGTCATTTACTAACCAAGTTGCCTTAGACCATTCCTTGGTCTTAATAGATTTAACACTTAAAATTTCCATTATTTTTGAGAAAACTCTAATGTGCAATATGACATCGGCCCAAGACACAGTTTTGAACTGAGAAGTGGGAGCCACCCTTTCGCTGGAAAGTGGGTTCCAATGGCTAGTTTTCTCTTTTATTTGAAAAATAGACAATATAGAAAAGGATACACACCTGGGGTCTTTGAAAATCCACTGGACTTGCTGATGTCATTGCCTCATGACACCTGCTGACACAGCCTCTGTGCACATGAATGAGCTGCCTTCAAACTCAGGTAAATGCAAAAGACTACACAAACGTGTGGTGCTGGGCACGACTGACCAGACTGGCTGAGCCTCAGGGACACTCAGCACCCCACGGCGGGAAGGCACTCACTGCTTGGAGGTGGTGCAGTGCTTTGCACGGGCAATTCTTTGCCTTGAGCATTACCCGCTGCTGGAATCACCGGGCACCCAGTCATGCCAAGGATTAGGAAGTTATTTCTTTGGGATGCTCCTGGGTAAGAGGCTGCTGGTCCAATGCTGTCCACACAGAGAGCCATGCGCAGCTGTAATCAGGGACAGGCATTTATATTCACCCATTCACGCTTCTTGGCATTCCACAGAAGACAGTCTCCTTTTTGTGTTCATTTAAAATCCATACCAACAGGGAGGAGGGTCACACTTGGGGAGCTTGGGATGGGAGGCCCCTGTGAGAGGCGCTTACTCTAACACACGTCATTGCGTGGTACCCTCATAAGCACACATGAGATGGGACGGTCACACTGCCTTTCACAGGGAAGAACAGAGTCCGAAAGGTCAGTGGAATCGAACATCCTGTCTGAATGCACTGGGTCACAGTCCTCTATTAACTCTAAACTCCCCCACTCACTCATCCTTACCCAGAAAGTCTGCAGACAGTTCTAAGTTTCAAACTTAGGACAGGTGTTACTTGCTACTTGTGTGTATGGATGAATACACGTGCCCGGTACACCCTGTACTTCTAAAGGGGGGTAGAAGACCATCTCAGATCCTGCTCAGTAGCTGAGACAAAGGCAAGTAAAACATATGATAGCATTAATGCAAAAGACCATAATAACACCCCCACTTCTTGCTTCCTATGGATGGCCACTGGACCACGCAATCTGCACTCTTTACTGCACTGTATCTTTGCAACCACCATGGAAAACAGGTGCTATTGGCCCCATTTAACAGATGATGAAACAGGCGGCAAAAGTTTTGTGGGGTTTATATGAGGAGGGCAGGATCCACGAGGTGCTGTGGTCTCTCGGAGCTGTCTAAAAGGAAAGAGTAACACGGTGCCAGCAAAGGTGCTAACAAGCTGCTAACAAGAGGCGCTTACTACATTGTGCCCATGACATTAATATCAGGGAGCTTTGTGAAAGCGGTAAGGCTTTGCGGCAGTTTGTGCTCAGCTATACCAACTTTCAAAACTATTCTGAGATCAATGCAATTCCGAGACATGTGGGCCTAAATTCTCTGGTTAGAAATAAAGCATTTCTCCTTCCTCTTTTCTGAAAATGCTAAATAAAGAGCTACCTGGGTATAGGGAGGAAAGAAAAAGGATTCATAATAGGAGACCCAGCAAAAACGACCTTGGATGGATATAAATGGGTCCAGAAGCGGCACGTGCAGGCCTGACAGTGATGGGGAAGCCTGAGGTCATTAACTCACCATTAACCTTTCACCGGGCTCTGAGCCACAGGGACTGGCCAAGTGGAATGGGGCCAGGAAGTGTGGACCAAAGCCCAGGAAGACCAGCACGGGCGGGCATCAGGGGGCAGGCAGGGCAGAGCGTCTGTCCTCGGATGGCAGCTCTTCCTCTACAACTAGCCAAATCCCAGGAGGCAGCTGGGGAAGAGGAATTTCTCCCCAACACTCCCTCTTTCCTTCTCTGCTTAACTTCCACTCCTGCTGCCTGGGAGAAACTCCCTTATCCCTGGGGCTGACTCTGCATTGCTTGCTCTGTATGAAGTTGCCCATTTTCTGATCTTCCTTTCCCTGGACTCCAGGAGGCAGGAACTTGGTCCTACTTACTGTTGACCCAGCACCAACCCGAGGACATGTACTGAAGGATCCACTGAAAAAAGACTTGCTCCATGGATGGAAAGTGCTCAGTGCCTACCGGCTTGCATTGTGATAGGACTGGGCTATGGAAGCAAGGAGGTGGCAAAGAAGGAAGCCCTTCGTTACACCTATCTCTACTCGAGCTAATAACCACACATCCGCTCTGGATGCAACCACGCCTTCCAAGGCCGATCTTCATGCTTACCTTGAGGCTGAACCCAACTTACTTAGAGAATGGAAAAGAGTCTTTTACTTTTTTTCTTTTTTTGTCTTCCTTTTGTGCGTTTTTCTAACCTTTCTCTGTCTATTCTATAGTCCTGGCAGCTTATTAAAATTTCACCCTCTCTCTGCACACTGATGAGGACGAAAAATTTGTGTTTCAACAGCCCTGATAAATAGCATTATTTGCAAATCAAGTTGAAATCATGCACAGCGCTATTCAGCGTGAACCTTTTCCTGGCCTTCCTCCAGGTGGGAGCTGAAGAATAAAAGCTGAACAACCTCTTTACACCTCCTGCCATGACAAACACCACCTTGGGCCAAAGGCAGCGACTTCTCCTCCGCCCCCTGCCAGAAGCAAACTGTGCTCCACACTGTGTTCTGACCACGTCTCTTCTTGACCCAAGACAGCCTTTCTAGTAAGGCCGGCCTTGTTCAGCCCTCGGATTAGGAGGCTGTTTGGAATTCCTACTGTTCTCATCCCCAGGGTAGGCACTATGCAGAGACTGTCTGGTGTCCTGCATTCTCATCGCTGCTTAAGCCTTCTGTCTGGTCCCTGCACTTAAGTGATTATAAAACACTTTGAGAATCCAATTACAGTTTATGGAGTGACGGCTGGGCCCATGGGACTCACCTTGCCAATGCGTCACCTGTTGTTGGCACTGCTGAGCTCTACCTGGTGACTTTGACCGTTAGGGTCACCTTACTCCTGAGTATTTGGCACAGAACACAAAAACAAGACCTCAGAACTTTGCATGGGCTGCGATGATGCATCCTGAAGAACTCCTAGGGCACCGGACACCATAAATATGAAAGTTGTCTACGGACAGTTTAGTTACCCCACGGGGTGTGTGGATGTATCCATGCACAGATCCGCAGGACCCAAACATCTGTGTTACAGTGGAATATGGGATACCACACTGTTGATTTACCAGACGACCTTGGCTCAAGAGTCGGATCCTCAGGGATTGGGAAGGCCCACAAGTCTAGATCTTGTCGTTTCCTCTAGCAGAAGCACAATAGACCCTGCTTTGGGGTAGTTGGTCACCTCAGCTGGTCAAGTCCCACAGCCCCCTTGACTAGCTAAGGAGGTAGTCAACTCCCAGGTGCCTCATTCTGGGCCATGGCACAGAGAGAAAATTTAAACATCAGATTGGTGACAGGTGGGCCAGGTGGCCTAAGGATGCCTTTGTGCCCTGATATTTACTCACTGGACAAATAAGGATGGCACGGCTCCTATGTGCCAGGCAGCACCCTGAGCACTGGGGAAGCAATGATACAAAAGCCCTCCACTCACATGTGTGCAATTCCAAGGGAACCAGGGTCTCTTCATGCCTTTTTCCTACACACCATCTTAATTCTCAGAGGGCGGAGGAACAAGGAGCACACCAGCTCTTGCTACTGTAGTATAAAAACAGAATGGTTCGATGATATCTCCCTAAAATTCATTCTTCATACAGCAGCCAAGGACACCTTTCTTTTGAATGTCACTCCCAGGCTAAAAACCCTCCAACGGTTCCTCCCAGAACTTGGAATCCTATTCATACCCCTTGTCCTGGCCAACCAGGCCCCACGGGAACTGGCCTCTGCCCCCTCCTCACTCACCATCAATAACTTCTATCTCTTACACTTGCTATGCCCTCTGCCTGGAACAGTCTTCTCCAGGATACACCTCAAGATGCCTAACTGTTCAAATAGCCCTTCTCAGGGAGGCCCCCACAGCTGTGTTCCAGAAAGGAACTTCTCATTGAGTTCCACTGAGTTCCATTGAGTTCCATCTGTCCTAGGATTTACTGATGTCTAATTTCACACATGTATTAGTTTTACTAGGTTACTTGTCTTTCTCCTCAAATATATATATTTTATACTTCATAAGAGTAGGGGCTCACCTGTTTTTATTCACTGCGGAACACCAGCCCCTGGACCAAGGTAATGTTTAAGAAATATTTGTTAGGCAAATATCAAATCCCTCAACCTTCACTCTCTCTCCCTCCATTTCTCAGGGGTTTATAATGCTTGCAAGGCCATAGAGCGTCCAAACCACGGGCGATATTCACAAGGGTAATTCTTATGACAAATTTCTAAAAGGATATAGAGAAATTCTCTTTCATCTGTGCTTTATGCAATGCTAGCCTTCTTTCTCTAGTTAACGTTAAGATTCATCAACTTCTCCAAATGCCATCTGTTATAAAAGCTAAAGTCTATTAAATGTGACTATAGAAAAAAATGTTCAAGAAAGAACGTCTTTAGAGATGTTTATGTAAAGTGATATGATAAAACCTATACCAACTAATATGCAGACAATACACTTTCTGATCTTGACTTTGCCCTTAACTGTTTGATTTCAGGGAAATCACTTTGATGCCGAATCCGTGCTCATTGATAAAATGGAACACTCACACCAGTTTTTCCTACCTAAGGAGGTCTAGGAAGATCCAACAAGACTGTGTACATAACAGCATTATATAACCTAAAGCAATTATAAATATTAGGAAGGACGAGGAAAGAATTTTCTTGGAACAGTTTTTGTACATGATGTAGAAGATGTCAAGGGCCTGGCGTTGCTTATGCTTCTTTTTTCTCTTCTTTGAGTTCCAAATTGTTGTGGCATATGCCCAAAATCCATCCACTGCTTTAAAAGTACAGATCATTTTCCAAAATAAGCATCTGGAATAGCTAATTTGTTACCAAACCAATGATTAAATACACATGATACTGTGGGTCCGAATGGCCAGCCACGACTCCCGGTTTTCCCCTGCATTAGGTTTTAGCTGTTAACCAATCAGCCAGTTTGCAGGGTATGAATTTGTAATGAAGATCGCTCAGAATTCTTGGCTAGGGGGTCCTTAAAGAGAGAGCAATTCTGCCACACAGACCATCTTGTTGCTTGGTTTCATTAAGGTATCTTGGCTTTTAAATAAACTGTCAAGTAAAACTTGGCATCAAAATGTAATGTGAGTTAACATCCTTTGTGGAGTCGCTGACAGCGTAGCTGTGTGTCAGGTAGATAGCTGCTGAGAGTCAGCTCCAAAGGCAAGTGCATCTTCTTTGGAAGGGTGCCGGTACCACAGGCTGCCTTCCCTGGGATTAAGACTAAGCAAACTTTGGGGAGGATCTTTACAGAAAGTTAACCCAGCAACGACCAATCAACCATATCCCTCTCTGCAAGTGTTGGTTCTGGAATTATAAAAGTTTTGGAGGTGCGAAAACATAATTGGAAAACTTTTTTTCCCTGCTTAAAGGGCTAATTGATTTCACAGGTGTTTAATTATCATTTGCTGTGAGATAATACCTTGTAGTGCCATAAAAAATGGATTTAATTTTCGAGTGCTTGCAAAACCATTGCCAAAGCCAAGTTAGAGATAAAGCTAGATAATTATTCTATAAATCAAACACACTGCCTCCTTTCTTTGAAATTTTTAATACTTGGGGATAATGATATCTGACAACCTTGAAAGTAACATGAAAAGGATTTTCCTGCCAAGTGCCAAAAGGCAACCATTGGAGCATTTCAGGCAGTTTGGTTCATTAACGGTGACTCCGGTAGCCTCAGGACCATGCCTGCAGGCTTCCAAATCATGTTGACGATAAGGGCACTGGTCTGTGTCAAGACACAGTATTTTCTACCAAAATCATATGACCATACATCCATTGGTCCTACAGAAAAAGAAAAAAAGAAAACCACAATAAAAGCCAAATCACTCTTAGCACCAGAAACAGCCAAACTTAAGAGTCCTAGAAAGGAAAGTGGAGATTTTTCAACTTGATCAATGAATACTTTCCTATCTTATGCTTAGGGCACAACACTTGTGCTTTCTATAATAACAAGGGAGGGAAATCATAAAATCAAAAAAAAAATGTTAACAGCTGGAAGGCACCACAAAAATCATCCAGTCCAAATATCTAGATGAAAAAAAGCAGTGGAGAGAGGTCAAATAACTTGCCCAAGATACCACCAGAGGCAGAACCCAGATAAAAAGGATAGTTCTGAGTGAGCAAAGGAACAGATAGCTTGAAAATAGATTCTGGAGTACCATTCTCACCCAAAATCTAAAAATAAAAGGAAAGAATTTTTAAAAAGACAAAAAAAAAAAAAAGTGAGGTTTCATTTTGTAAGAGGAGTGGCTATTTCTTCAGCGGACTCCAGATTCCACAGAAGTGCCTAAGCTGCCTTAAATAACTGCATGAGTGTTTTAGTTGGTGCACATTTCAGATTTTTTTTTCTAACTTTTATTCAAAAGCTGTTGAAATCATAACACGTTAGATTAAATGTGCCTAAATGATGTAAGAAAGCAGGGCACTCTGGCTGGGCACGCACACGCTGCCAGTGTTATTTAACGTATTCAATGCCGACGCACAGACAATGCACACACCCCAATCATGGGATGGCATGGACTTCCTGGCAGCTCAAACTAGGGCCTGTACGGTCTGGGTATTACAATGTAAGGCAAGATGCGATGCAGCATAACTGGTACCACTGTTGGACACTGTGTTTGGGTCCTGAGAGCTAAAATCTGGGCAGAGCCATGTGGGCCCTAGTCTAGTCTGGAAGGGGCAGGACGGAAGAGTATGCATAGGGACTGGCCTGGGGTTGCCATGGAAACTACTGTAGCGGAAAAAAAATGGTGGTCATGATTACAGCTCACGTTTATTGAGAACTTAGTGATGCCCACCTCTCGGCAAAGCACCTTCTGTCCATCTGGCCACTTCATTTTCCAATAAATCTGTGAAGTAGGTGGTATTCTGTCTCCCATTTTGTAGAAGAAGAAATTGAGGATTACACTCAATTTGTCTAAATTCACTTAATAAGTAGGCTGGTAGGGTTTGAAGGGAGGCATTCTGACTGCAGGGCCCAAATGGGGTCCATAATGCGTTTGGGAGATGTTCCTTGGCTAGTGATGTTCATTGTGTCTTGAGGGACACCATGAGAACACTGTGACATCTCCTGGACTATATATCTTCTAACCAAAGATACGCCTGACACTGGGCCAAGAGCTTTTGTGCAGCCGTGGATTAGAGATGATATCCTCTCAGGGCTCGGCCCCATCTAAGGTATTACTTTCAGGTCCTGGGGAGCAGACAAAGCATATGAGAAACAAATGCCTGTTTATTTGCTTTATTTTATCCCACCCAGGACCACCAGTGGGACACAGAAACCTGCATGGCTCAGCCTAAGAATTTATATTTTACTTCCCTAACTAGCCATGAGGCTCTGGTGCCAAGACGCGCAACATGCCTGCAGTTCCCTAAGAAGCTTGTGTGCATTCCCTCCTGTGGGTGCAGGTCCTCAAGGCCATACAGACAGAACAGGGAAGAACCATAAAACAAAAACAATGACACTTCATTCATCCAGCCAGCCAGCCAGCCAGCCAGCCGGCGGTAATGCTCACTGTATACCTACCAACTACCAGGCATTCTAGTGTCAGGATACAATGGTGGGCAAAACACACAAAATCATGTTCCTTTCCCTTACGGAATTATGGAATTGCATGGCTTGTTTGGAGACAGTAAATAATTAATCATATAATAAAATCAACAGCGGTGGTAGTGTCCTAAGGAGAGAGACCGATGCTTCTGTGAGAGTGTACAGGGGAGGAATTTGACCTAGTTAAGAGGTGGGGATTATGCTCAGACCTAAAGGCTAAATACTCAGCAAGACTAGGGCAGGGGATAAAGCGTTTTCTGCAGTTTTGACAACAGATGCAAAAGCCAAGAAGAAATTTAAAATAAGCAAAATACACACACCACTCCACTAGTCATCTCAACAAGTCAAAACCTCTCGCTGTGATGCGGACTAAATTCATAAGACATTCTGCAAAACAAAGGTGGAAGCCTCTTGCTACCTGGAAAAATGAATGCGATTAAAGATGGGATGTCTGGATGGAGAAACACCATCAGTTAAACAAACTGATTGCGTTAGAACATTCCAGATTCCACACACCTGCTAAGCCTCGGCTACCAGGCAGCAGACATTAGCCCATGTCACAGATGGGAAAGCTGTGGCAGAAACAAACCTTAACCACTTGATTAGAGTTAATGAAAAATACTCAACATTGCTTCAGTTCACTTTACCTGTTCTCTCTCCTGGGACCGGCCAACTCACCCATTTTAGCACTTATTTATCAGGCTCTTTTCCTGTTACCACAAAATTATCCAGGCTCTGCAGAGATGGTGCCGAGTCACTAAATAATCATATTTTCACAGTAATTAAAAGCCAAATTCCCTAACTCCCTAAATGCTCTGAGCAGCTTGAATGCCTGCATTTTGTCCCAACATTGAGCATCTCTTGGGTGAAGGAAAACTATGATCAAAAATACTGAAATGACTTAATTGCAGAAAGAGGCAGCCTTACAATGAAGCAGCGTAAGTTTCTGCTGGGATGGCATGCCCAGGGGACGTGCCCAGAGGACATGCCCCAGGGAGGAAGCTGCTCAGAGCAAGAGCACCCAGGACGTCTGGCCTCCGACCTTCTTCAAGTACTGACTGCCCTGGGGCCTGGTCCCAGGTCCCGCAGGCCAGGAGAACCACTGGGAAGGCATCTGTCTGCTCCAGTGGGGAGCCTTTCCTGCCGACGCTAATGACTTAAGGTGAGAGGGGTGGATGAGGGAATTTCAGCTATTAAGGCATTAGTTTGGGTTGGAGCTGGGAACAAAAGAAAAGCCACACCTAGGCTTTACTCAACAAAGACACAGTTTTCATCTGTCTGCCTCCTAGACTAATTTAGGGATTAGAGGACCTATCCAAGAACTTCTGACGGAGCAAAATAAAGATCATATTGTGAGGCCAGACCAGGCTAAGCCACTGCCACCTGTATCTTTATGGCTTCTAATCTGTTATAAAACACTAGAAGGAAAAATTAGAAAAATAGAGAGAGAGAGATGAAGAAATACATGTTCCATTCCTTAAATCAAAGCCCTACCTAGAATAAGAAGGCTGCTGGAAAGCATTCAAAGACAGGTTTGTAGTAATTAATATAAAACATGTTTCTATCCCATGGTGCATCCTGGAAGGGTACAGGTGAAACTTACTAAATGCAGACTATAAAGGCCTTAACACAATAACTAAGAAAATGCCATGAAGGGCTGCATTAACCAGTTTGATGAAAATATTTCAGATTGTGTGTGAAACCAGCACATTGTACCCCATGATTGCATTAATGTACACAGCTATGATTTAATAAAAAAAAGTTTCTGTAACACTGCCTTAGCATGTAGCAATAATAATGATGATGACAATGAAACAGCTGTGAGAACTGAAAGCACACTCAATTGCTTTACATACAGTATTATACTTTAAGTGGCATGATCTATGAGGTTAAAACTATGGTCCCATTTTACAGCTCCACACCACGGCTGACAGAGCTGTGATAATTTGCCCCAGTTTATATACCCCAGCGAAGGACAACTAGCACCTGAACGTGACCCACCTGAACCTGAGGGATGAGTCGCTGCCACACTGGCATTCTGGACTAGCGGTTCGGATGTTATAAGGAGAAATAGGCATAAAGGAAATCTGTCAGAGCATTGAGCAAAAGATTTTGGTGCTGGTTCCAATGAGTAATTCAAATAAGGAACCAAGACACTGTAAAACATGGAACTTACACATATGCTGATAGTAAAATAACATATTGTTAGGTTTTCTGATTGTTTCCTTCTGGGTAAGATGATGCATTCATTGTTTCCGTGTGTGTGTCTTTCTCCCCTCTGCTCTCACGGGGCACATGTACAGCTGTCTGAAAACCTCCTGAGCCTAGAAAAACTAAGTGTCAGGCTCATTCAGTTCACTTGCCACTGCCAGAGCTTCAGTCATCAATATGGCACAACTTCACTTTGCTCAATATATTTTCCAAATTGAAGTTTCGTGGCAATCCTGGGTCAAGCACATCTCTCAGAGCCATTTTGCCAGCAGCACTCGCTTACTTGGGACCTCTGCATCACATTTAGACGAATCTCACGATGTGCCAAACTTTTTCATGATTGTTGTATCTGTTGTGGAGATCTGTGATCAGTGACCTAAGATGTTACTACATCATTTTAGGGCATCACAAACTTAATTGATAAATGTATGTGCTCTCACTGCTGTCACCAACTGGCTGACTTCCCCCTCCCCAAATCTCTCTCCCTTCCCTAGACTTCTTATTCCCTGAGAGACAACAGTATTGAAATTAGGCCAATAACCCAACGATGGCCTCAAAGTGTTCATGTGAGAGTGTCACAATTCTCACACTTTAACTCAAAAGCTAGAAATGATTAAGCTTAGCAGGGAAAGCATGCTGAAAATCAGGAGAGCCAAAAGCTGGGACTCTTCCACCACAGAGTTAGCCAAGCTGTGAATGCAAAGGAAAGGTTCTTTATGGAAATTAAAAATACACACGTTAATTATAAGAAAGCGAAATAGTCTTACTGCTGAGATGGAGAAAACTTTAAAGCTCTAGAAAGGAGATCAAACCAGCACACCATTCCAAAGCAAAATCCAGGGAAAGGCCTTCACCCTCTTCAATTATTTAAAGGCTGGCAGAGGTGAGGAAGCTGCAGAAGAAGAGTTAGAAGCTAGCAGAGGTTGGTTCATGGGGTTTAAAAAAAGAAGCCATCTCCATACCATAATAGTGCAAGGTGATTTAGAAGCTGCAGCAAATTATCCAGAAGAATCTGGCTAAGATCACTGATGAAGGTGGCTATACTAAACAACGTTTTTTTTTTTTTTGAGACAGTCCCACTATGTTGCGCTCTGTAGAGTGCTGTGCCATCACAGCTCACAGCAACCACAAACTCTTGGGTTAAGCAATTCTCTTGCCTCAGCCTCACAACAAATTTTTAATGTAAACAAAATAGGCTGATATTGGAAGAAGATGCCATGTAGCACTTTCCCAGCTAGAGAAAAGTCAATGCCTGGCTTCAAAGCTTCAGAGGACAGGCTGACTCTTTTATTAGAAGTTAATGCAGCTGGTGACTGTAAGTTGAAGCCAATGCTCATTTACCATTCCAAAAATGCTAGAGCCCTTAAGAACGATGCTAAATGTGCTCTATAAACGTTAACAACAAAGCCTAGATGACAGCACATTTGTTTACAGCATGGTTTGCTAAATATTTTAAGCCCACTGTTGAGATCTTCTAGTCAGAAAGATTCATTTCAAAGTCCTACCGCTCATGGACGATGCACCTAATCACCCCAGAGCTCTGATGGAGACGCACGAGGAGATTACTGCTGTTTTTATGTATGGTGACACAGTATCCACCCTGAGGCCCGTCACTCAGGAAGTAATTTCAAGTCTTATTATGTAAGAAATACATTTTTAAGGCTGTAGCTGGCACAGCTAGAGATTCCTCTGATGGGTCTGTGCAAAATTAAAAACTTTTTGGAAAGGATTCCCCATTCTAGATGCCATTAAGAACATTTGTGATTCATGGGAGAAGATCAAAATATAAACATGAACAGGAGTTTGGCAGCAACTGATTCAAGCCTTCGTGGATGACCTTGAGGGGTTCAAGACTTCAGTGGAGGAAGTAACCGCAAATGTGGCAGAAATATCAAGAGGACTAAAATTAGAACCCGAGCCTGAACACGTGACTAAATTGCTGCAATCTCATGATCAAACTTGAACGAATGAGGACTTGCTTCTTATGGATGAGCAAAGAATGTGGTTTCTGGAGATGGAATCTACGCCTGGTAAAGATGTTGTAACATTGCTGAAATGACAGCAAAGGTTGGAATATGCCATAAACTTAGTTGATAAAGTTGGTTGGAGAAAACTGACTTTAATTCTGAAAGAAGTTCTACTGTAGGTAAAATGCTATCAAACAGCATTATGTGCTACAAAGAAATCATTCATGAAAGGAAAAGTCAACTGAGGTGCCAAACTTCCTTGTTGCCTTATTGTAAGAAATTGCCACAGCCACCCTTACCCTGATCAGTCAGCAGCCATCAACACTGAAACAAGACCCTCCAGCAGCTAAAAGATTACAGCTCACTGAAGGCTCAGATGATTGTTAGCATTTTTCAGCAGTAAAGTATTTTTACATTTAGGTATGTATATTTTTCTTTTTTTAGACATAATACTACTGCACACTAACTACAGCACAGTGTAACTGTAACTTTCACATGCACTGAAAAACCAAAAAGTCTCATATGACTTGCTTTATTGAGACACTCATTTTATTTCCGTGGTCTGAAGCTGAGCCTGCGATGTCTCTGAGGTATGTCGTGTGTCAGTGACCAAACGTCTAGGCATAAAACCTAGCCACTGAGTTTTGTGCTTCCACTTTGGGAGACTGAGCAGAGACTGTGGAATAATGATGAGAAAGCCAAGTTAGCAAGCCACTTAAATGCTTTGTCCAAAAGAAAAAATAATAATTTACAGTGAATGAATTCAAACTTAACAGTACCAAATTAAGGTAGTATCTCATCACTTCTGATGTACAAAACTGAAGCGTGTGTGGTATAAAGGAGATTCTCTTGGTTGGACATATTAGGTGAATTCTTTAAATTAGCGTAAGTTAAAATATTTAAAATAACCATCTGAATTCACATTTAGAGTTTATATACATATGTTGTTTCAGGATTGTTCTAAGTATCATGGGCAAAAATCAGGAGATGAATATTCAGCAATAAAAGATACCCAGTAACCTTATATTTCTGAGATGTTATTGTTTGTTACTTTGAATGTGTTTTGGTTTTACTGAACATGTATTTTGATTACATACATATATGTATTAATATTTAACATGTTTTCAACATCAGAAATCAGTGATTCAGTTGTGTCATTTGTAAAGAAAAGAAGGGTACATATTACACAGATGAATCATTGCCAGAGACTGGCAGCAAACTGGAGAATCACAAAGAGTACACGGCTTACAGATTAGCTCACACTGAATCTAAACATGTCCTTAAATTAATTGCCAACATTTTCAAATCATGAGATTTCATGTCAAAATTCACATTTCAGGTGTTTCATGAAAAATGAGATCTGGCAGCGCTTGACCCGCCCTCCCTTGTGGCAAGCTTTCAGAGGCCAAGTTGGCTGGACTCATGCATTATGTTACTGGCTCAGCCCCTGCAGGCACCTGAGCTATAGTAACTCCTGGTCCACAGGTGAAGGTGGCTGGAGTCAGGAACAACTCATCTCCGAGGGAGAAATTCACATGGGAAGCAGCTGTCTCACCAAGAAGGGATGATGCTTTGACATTCACAGGAGACATTCAATGTGGCTATAAAATTACCCAAACTTGACACAGCACATCTTGAGCTTCTTTCCAAACAGCCTCGTCTCCGTGTGCCTCCCTAACTGCATTTCCTTTGCTGAGTCCTCATGAAAACATACCTTCCAGCCGTGACAATGTCACCACAGACATCTACACCCCTAGCACAACGGCAAAAGCGCAGCACACTGTCAGAAGTGAGATCCACTTAGACCAGGGCCCCGCCAGCCTGCCTTTGCTAAGTCTGCTCACAAGCTGATCAGTAAGTTACCCAATGTCTTCAGACAGGGAAGCTAAGATGTAAAACATTGTATCAATAAAGGGACTAGTTTGTCATTTTCAGGTATGTTTCTCTAGGCAGACCAATAAATTCCCTCTTTACAATTTACTTATTAAAACTTATAGGCAGTTTCAAGCCTGATTTTTGGATGTGTATGTGTAAAAGGAGAATAAGAACATTCCATTTGCTCCCTGATGTTTTTATCTTAAAAACTCTTGATCCCTAAGGGCAGACCAGAAAATGGTTAGATCCCCACATCTATCTCCCAGAGAGATCTTGCAGAGAAGGTATGTGCTTGTGCTACAGATTACATAAAGTGCACAGGAGACTACTACACAGTGAACACTGGTTAAACTATAGATTTTAACCCCTGGACATGAGCGTGAAACTCTGTAGCTAGCGTCAAACTTGCAAAGCTCACACAGAATTTGGGCAACACCGATGAAACTTTAAACACTAGGATGCTCAACTGTGTGCTCTGTAAGCAAATCATGCTTCATGGTTCATTTTGCTGCCAGTAGGATAATAAAGTATAATACGAACTTTAGCACGGTCTCAGCTGCTCTTAAAGAATCTCACCGGACAGCATTAATTGCCCCGGGCATTACAATCCATTATGAATGCAGCCACCCGATTCAACCAGTAGATGGGGCACATCCACATGGCAAATGCTCCCGCTGAACTGGCCCGGGAGAAAAAGAGAACAGGTGTTGCTGCTTCTACCACACCGAAGTTAAAGAGATACCAAACACAGAGGCTGAGGAGGCATCTCCTCTCTGGAAGAGGCATGTGATTATTTCCCTGACTTCTCATTCATTCCCATTACGATGTAGGTAAAAGGGGGTGGATACCATGAGATTAGCAAGGACCAGGGTTGAGGAGCTCAGAGGGGAGACGGGTACCACCTTCGCCTCCTTGGATCTACTCTGTAAAAGCACACCAGTCAGTCATTTAGTGGCTGCTCCCTCCTGGCACTGCTGGAATCAGACGCTACATCTACAAAGTGGAATCAGGCAGGAAGGGGCACACTCCAGGGTGCACACCATCTGTGGTGGCACAGTGACACCAAAGACCTGTGAGTGGGAGCCATGGGAGGGAGTGAGTTACAGAAATAGCAGGCCGACGTCAGAATGGTTATGGGTGGGAAGCCACGTCCAAGTGATGATCAGTGGTCAGGGAAGCCCTCTCCGAATAAGCGACATTGAAACAGGGCTGGACAGACGCCAGCTCACTGAGAGGACGATGAGGGAAGAACAATTTGGCAAGTGGGAACCGTGTGTGCGGAGAGCCCCAGGCCAGAGCATTCTTGACACACTTGAGGAATAACGGAAAACAAAGCCGGTCTGGGTGGGGGTGGGAAAGGTGGTGGCAGAGGAAGGAAGGTAAGTGACGAGGCTAAAGGCATTTGTCTGACAGTGAGTGTCCCTGGCTTTGATGCAAAGTCCAACAAAAAAACAAACACAAAATTTCATGGTACTTAATTTTCTGGGAGCTATTTTCAGTCAATTCTTTATATAGAAAAGCTTCATTTACTTCTCAAAATAGCCTAAAAGGTAAGTACTATTACTATCACCCCCTTTCCCAGAGGAGGAAACCAGGAGACCAAGATGTGAAGTGACCCGCTCCACCTATTCCAGACACACGGCCACTGTCTAGCAGAGCCCACATCGGAACCCTGGTGGTCTGAGTCCAAAGTGCACGCTTTTAGCTTCTTCATTCTCAGAAGTGTCATTTTATTTCAATATTAGTCTGTATATTTTAAAGTATAACTATACTGTGGCTAGCCTATTTTTTTCTCCCTTTTTTGAGACAGTGTCTTATTCTGTCACCCCGAGTAAGGTGCTATGGCATCACAGCTCACAGCAACCTCAAACTTTTGGGCTCAAGTGATCTCCTTGTGTCAACCTCAGGAGTAGCTGGGACTATAGGTATCTGTCACAACGCCTGGCTACTTTTTCTATTTTTAGTAGAGCTTAGGTCTCACTTTTTCTCAGGCTGGTCTTGAATGCCTGAGCTCAGGCCATCCACCTGCCTCGCCTCCCAGAGTGCTAGGATTATAGGCATGAGCCACTGTGCCTGTCCTCTTTTTTCATTTTTTAATTCCATACTTCTATGTTTTGTTGTTGGCGGCACAAAGGACCGATGGGGACCAAATAAGAAATCTACGATTTGGCATCAAGCGTAAGAGCAGACAGACTTATCCTATGTCCTGATAATCAAGTACAATTGTGTGCCCGGCAACCTTGCCAGGCGCCAGCTTCCTCATAAGCCTGGGTTCTGGACACAGTCTCCCCAAAGGACAATAAATCAGCACGCTAGCTATCTCCACAAAGTTTCAAGCAGATGCTCACCCTGTGCTTACTGTCCCCAGCGCCAGATGGCCGCCGATCCTGGTTCCTTCCTCCGCGGACACTTCGGCCATGGCAGTGACTCAGGCTCAGGAAGCAGTCTGAGGGAGCAGGGCCGCTCAGTTCCTTATGCATCCCTGCAGAGCCCAGAGGATTCCATACGCACATCCGAGGAGCCCCAGGCCCAGCCAGCATAAATCACTGCCAGCCTCTCCTACCTGGATCCAATTTTCCAAAAGATGAAGTTGTTTTACATGTTGGGGAAAAGGTTTCTGCTGCCAGTTAACCTGTCGCTGGCTACAATTTATTGCAGCCGTTCTGCTGGCAACAAGTTGCATAGAAATTTACCACATTGACATATTCACAAGATAATTCCATATCTACTCCAGCCTCTTAAGAGGGAGAGGAGCCGTGCTGAGAAATGGGTTCCAGCAAAAAGATTTAAAAAAAAAAAGAATCCCTAAGGTTCATGTTTCTAACCACCAACAAAAGCACAAAAAAATTAGAAAAAATAATTTTTAAAAGACTGAATGAACTCTTTCCTAGACTAAGGGCCAGGCTTACCCACTTTGCTTTCTCCCTAAAGTACAAGCATCCTTGACGTTACCCAATGATTTACGTACACTGGACAGGGCAGGGGCGCTGAGCCTTGTGAGCTTTCTTTAGGGTGATCTAGGTAGTTTTTTATTTTCCTTTCTCCTCTCCAAAGATACACAGACTTTTCAAAAAAGTAGAAGGTGAATTTCTTTTATGGAGTTCATATCTCTAGTATTTACCTCCAAAAAAAATAGTGACACACCATGACAGAAGCCCACAGGGACATCGCAAAAGGCCAGAAGAAATGAGAGAGATGAGCTGGCCACTCCATGCAGACATTCGTTGATTCTGTTGGAATCCCTTATAATTTCACTTCCTATTTACCGGACTTTACATGGAGGCCGGGAGGCTCAAACTGAACCACCCTCACGTCAGGTCTGAGGAGCACCTGTTTAATCAGAGAAGCCCATCTGGTCATCTTCCCTTTAGTGAAGTGGTTCTCAACCTTCCGAACGCCGGGACCCTTTAATACAGTTCCTCATGTTGTGGTGACCCCCAACCATAAAATTATTTTCGTTGCTACTTCATAGCTATAAGGTTGCTACTGTTATGAATCGTAATGTAAATATCTGATATGCAGGATGTATTTTCGTTGAGAACCGCTGCTTTAGTGGATCTAGGCTTTGTCATTACAGATCAAGAAAAATATCCAGTGGACTTACTTCGCGATGACTTCTTTTGTCTTTTTCTATTCCCTTCATCCTTCTTGGAACTTAGAGGGCTGGTAATGTCACACCCATTGTTCCCTATCTACCTCATCCTACAGACAAATGCATTGTAGATAAGATTATTTATTTGACTGCCAAGACTCCCGGCAATGCTTGTTTGTATTAGATATTCATCCTATCTA